>PVIA01006041.1:0-32355 GCA_004024845.1 Tonatia bakeri | reverse complement strand
TCTCAGCATTCCTCAACACCATCACAGGCAGCTCCTACCTAAGAATGGCCACTAATTAGCTATGTCCCATCACAAAGTGGGATTTATTCTGGGAATGCAAGGTTGGTTCAACATCCACAAATCAATAAATATGATATACCATATAAACAAAATGAAGGACAAAAACCACATGATCATATCAATAGATGGAGACAAAGTATTTGATAATATTTAGCACCGATTTATGATCAAAACTCTCAGGAAAGTGGAAAGAGAGGGAACATACCTAAGCATGTTAAAGGCCATATACAGCAAACCCACTGCCAGCATCATACTCAACGGGCAAAAACTGCAAGCATTCCCCTTAAGATCAGGAACAAGACAGGGATGTTTGCTTTCACTTCTTTTATTCAACGTAGTACTGGAAGTCCTAGCCATAGAAATTTCAGATAAAAAGAAGAAAGAAAAGGCATCCAAACTGGAAAAGAAGTAAAACTGTCTTTATTTACAGATGACATACTACAATACATAGAGAACCCTAAAGATTCCACCAAGAAACTCCTAGAACAGATAAATGAATTCAGTAAAGTAGCAGGATACAGAATAAATATCCAGAAATCAGTTGCATTTTTATATTATAATAATGAACTATCAGAAAGGGAAATTAAGAAAACAATCCCACTCACAATTGCTTCAAAAAATAAAATACCTAGGAATACATCTAACAAGGATGTAAGAGACCTGTACTTGGAAAATTATAAGACACTGAAGAAAGAAATTGAAGAAGGTATGAATAAGTGGAAGCACTGACACAATCATCGACTGGCAGTGACTGTGGAACGCTGCGGATGGCTCATCGACACACGAGAAAAACATACACAGAGACAACCAGGTCCTGTTGGGAACAGCCACTCCCTCTAGTGGGGAGTGTGCCAGGCCACCCTCCCTAGGGGAGAGAGCCCCTAGGGAAGAACGCCTTGTTCCTCCGCCCGAGTGGGCTTTTATTGGGTTCGTTTGCATAAGAATTCAGGTAAAGCTCATACTCATTGTCAGAAAGAAAGGATCAAACAACAGACAATAAGGAAGTCTGAGGGCCTATTTTGAGTCAGGGTCAAAGAGCTGTAAAAGACTTTAAGGAACAAACTTACTTCCTCCTTGGACCCTTCTCATTCTATTGAGAGTATTCTAAACAAAGCAGGTTTCACAGGATTTTACATATTCTTTCTTAGGCCTGATCACCCAGGGAACCAGCCCTTTTCAGCACAGGGCTGCACCACCCTGTCATTGTTTCAGGCTTAGATGGAGCAAAGGAACTAAGGCAACCAAGAGATAAGGAGATTTTCTTGCAGACCATGAGCACTCAGGCTTTGTCAAAGCTGAGGGGTGAGGGTCCATCACCCCCTTTTGCCATAGCCCCCAAAGTCCTTCCTTGGGGGCCTCCCATGTAATCGTTCTTGTCTTAGGTCATTCCCTGCTTGGGGAATCTTACCTGTCATTGGCTAACCAACCAAGCATTGGGGACCAGGCAGGTTGAATTAAAAAGAGCAGAAGCGGCACTCCTGTCAGGGAGATAAGCTTTTGTCTCCTTGCTGGCTTACGGTTCCAGGTTCCAAGGTCGTTCCCTCAGCCTTAGCCTTAGTGGGGGTTACAGTTTCTGATACCAGGCAGGGCGGTTCCCAACAAAGCACATACAGTGTTCATGGATAGGAAGAATTAACATCTTTAAATTGTCCATACTACACTAAACAATCTATAAATTCAATGCAGTTCCTATCAAGATATCAATGATGTATTTCACCGAACTAGAATATTTCAAAAATTTATGTGGAACCACAAAAGGTCCCAAAATATAGTAACAGAGATTTTGAGAAAGAAAAACAAAGTTGAAGGAATCAAACTACCTAATATCAAACTATACTATAAGGCCACAATATTCAAAACATCATGGTACTGGCATAAAACAGATACATAGATCAATGAAACAGAGTAGAGAGACCAGAAATAAACCCATACCTTCATAGTCAATTAATACTTGACAGAAGAAACAAGCACAAACACTGGCCTATATATGGTTTATTCAATAAATGTTGTTGTATGTGCAGAAAAATGAAACTAGACCACCTTTTTATACCACACACATCAATAAATTCAAAGTGGATTACAGACTTAAATGTTAGATCTGAAACCATAAAAGTTCTACAACATAGAAAGACAACATAGGCAGTAAAATCTTGGAAACTACTTGTAGCAATATTTATCCTGGTATATCTCCTCAGGCAAGGGAAACAAAAGAAAAATAATCAAATGGGGCTACATAAAACTAAAAAGTTTTTGGCAGCAAAAGAAACCATCATCAAAATAAAAATATAACCCACAGAATGGGAGAACATATTTGCCAATACATCTGATAAGTGGTTAATATCCAAAATTTATACAGAACTTACAAAACTCAACACCAAAAAAAGCATACAATTCAGTTAAAAAATGGGCAAAGGTCCTAAATGTACACTTCTCCAAAGAGGACATACAGATGGCCAATAGACATATGAAAAGACTTGTCACTAATTATCAGAGAAACCACAATGCAGTATCGCCTCACACTGGTCAGAATGGCCACCAACAATAAATCAATAAACAAGTGCTGGTGAGCATGTGGAGAAAGGGGAACACTTTTGCTCTGTTGGTGGGAATGCAGATTGTTGCAGCCACTGTAGAAAGCAGTAGGGAGATACCTTAAAAAATTAAAAATTGAACTGCTTTATGACTCAGTGATTCCGCTCCTGAGATTTATTGGAAGAAACTCAAAACATTAATTCTAAAGAACATAAGCAGCCCTATGTTCACTGTAGCATTATTTACAATCGCCAAGATACGGCAGCAGTTCGAGTCCATCAGTAGATGAGTGGATAAAACAACTATGGGACATTTACACAATAGAATACAACTTGGCCATAAAAAAGAAGAAAATTTTACCCTTCTGACAGTATGAATGGACATGGAGATTCATTATGGTAAGTGAAATAAGCCAGTCAGAGAAAGACAAATACCACATGATTTCACTCATATGTGGAAATAATGAACAAAGTGAACTAACAAGCAAAATAAAGACAGACTCACAGATAAAGAGTGGGTGGACAGTTCTGGGTGTGTGTTTAGGGGGTGAATCAAAAAGGGAAAAGGACTCCTGGACATGGACAACAGTGTGGTGATTGCCATGGCAGCAGGGTACAAGGGAGATTAATGGTAATGGAAAAAATATACAATAAAAAATGGGCAAAGGACCTAAGTAGACATTTCTTCAAAGAGGACATACAGATGGCCAACCGACATATGAAAAGATGTTCCATGTTACTAATCATCAAAGAAATGAAAATTAAAACTACAATGAGATATCATCTTACACCTGTCAGAATGGCCATCATCAATAAATCAACAAACAAGTGCTGGTTGAGGATGCAGGGAAAAAGGAACCCTCGTGCACTGTTGATAGGAATGCATATTGGTGCAACCACTGTGAAAAACAGTGTGGATTTACCTCAAAAAATTAAAAATGTAATGATCACTTATTCTTAACAGGAGACCTTAAGTCAAGGGAAATAGAGTCAAGTGGGCTTGGCTGACGAAAGATTCTAGAAGACATACAGACTTAACACTAACTTTGAAGTAGCATAGACAAACTTTGTCACAGAAGCAGAAAAAATAATTTTCAAAGATGAAAAACAGTGAGATGGCTAAAAAGAAAAAAGGCCAATTAACAAAACATAGACAGACATGTTAGGCTAATAAGGAGCAGTGTGCAAAGGAATATCATAGAAGAAAGAGTTATCTTTTTCATGACCTACTTCCATTTACTACAAAGTGCCCCAGGATAAAAAGCTTGTCTTACTACCTGTGAATATAAATTTTTGTTTTTAAAGATCTAATAGAGTTTTCTATCATGGACAGTCACACCAGTACTCTTTCCTTCCTTTACGTTACTCCATTCTTTCTGTTTCCCACCCCGCCACCCCCGCAAGGTAAGATATCACAATGTGTCTGACAATATATCTTTTCTCTTACCTTCCAAACTTTACAATCATAAGTGGAAATAGATTTCTTCACAGGTTATGTCCTTTTTCCAAAGATAGAAATCCACACTCAGTGAATTCCCTTACTTTTTTCCCCTTCAAAGGACAAGAGTGATGGTTCTTGTGTATGAAACAAGAATGAATAAGATGGCAGTATCAAAGTTTAGAATTTGTACAGAAAAGTAAATCTCAGCTTCAGGTCTGGTTTACAAAAGGCGTTCATAACATTCTTTAGAAAATATATTATGAATAAATACTATGCTGCTCAAACCCAGTGGGAATTGTACTGGGCATATTACAGGCACTGAATACATATTTATTAAATAATTAATGGATGAAGGTAGGCACTGAGGAACAAGTAGGTAAAAACTAGCCACTGTATTGCTTAGCGTTTTCAACAGGAACCAACAATTAAGGGACTATTTACAGTCTATAATTAAATATAAACATAATAAAGATCATTTGGTTCACAGTATTTATAACTAAATTAAAGACATACGTTAGTTTCTCATTCCAATTGTGATGATGTAAAAGAGATGAGGTTTACAACTACAAAACTGAACAACATGCAGTACAAGGCTCAGATCACTAAAACAATGGAGAAAAGCAGTGGGAGCCCTCTGATGATAACGCTGCCTACAGGAAGTTTCTAGGCCACAGGCAAAGAAGGAGAACCCAACCAGAATTCAGAGTTCCACTGAGTTTAAGAAATAAAAGTTGGAGTATGAGAAGGCCAAGGCATCTAGAATTTTCCAATTATGATACTGGAGAGGATGGAACTGCACAGAGAGAGCTCTGGAAAATTTTTGGATGACTACTGATCTCCTCATGTATGAGAAGCAACTAAGATCAGGGAAATACCACTGAAAAGTGGTAGGCAGAGTTGACACAGGACTAGAAAATGTTCATATTTTTACCAGGGAGAGTGAAAGCACTTCATAATACAAACATAAAATTCTGAGAGAGATATCCCCTTAGTAGTAGGACTAAACTAGCCCTAGATTAAAGGTTTCTCTGAATCCACTCTAAAAAAATCTAAAATAAAGATTCAAATAATCCAATTGATTTCCAATAAAATAACTTTATGCTAGAGTAAAACCCAAAACAATTTAAAAAATACAATGTAATTCAGCAACCAAGAAGATATAATTTACAGTTACTATAATGCAATAAAAACATCACCAAGTATGTGACATATGACTTGACTAAGAGAAATATTAATCAATATAACCAGTCACAGAAATAACAGATGATACAATTAGCATTAAAGTATGTTTAAATGGCTTTTATTAATATCCTTGATAGTTCAAGGAGGCAGAAAACAGTCTGAATATGGTGTGGAAAGAAATGGGTGATATATAAAATGCATATTGAACTTCTGGGGACAAAAATCTTATCTAGTGTTCTATTCAGGAAATGACATTAGAATAAATACTTCACAAAAAAAATGACAGAACTTGAAGATAATGACAATTGATTCAAAGCAAAGCACAGAGATAATGAATACTAAGGAAAAATGAACAGAGCATCAATAATTTGTGAGATAGTATCATATAATCTAACATACTTGTAACTGGAGTCCCAGAAGAGGAGAAAGGAAAAAAAAAGTACTTGAAGAAATATGTCTAAAAAACCCCCCTCTAAATCCCATGAAAATATAAAGTCTCAGATAGAAGAATATCAGCAAATCTAAGTAAAAGTAATCAAGATAACAGGGCCATATCATAATAAAATTACTGTGGTAAGAGAAAAATCTTAAACGCAGTCTGAGAAAGAGACATTATGAAAGATAATGGGATGCTGCCAAATTTTTAACAACCTGTTCTTTGGGTAAAAGTCATGACTTGGAGTATTTGCTGATTCCTATGGTATAAATATTCCCCCTGGGCCTGTCTCAGTCTGTCAATCTGATGTTGGCAAATGCTGAGTTTGGAGTTAAGACACGCAGCCATCTGTCCCAATGTGGTACATGCTGGCTCCAGCACACCACTGCACACTGAAGGGCAAATATAAGAATGGTGGGAAGGGTTGTCAAGGAACATGTATAAAGAACACATGGACAAAGTCAAAGCGGGGTAGGATCGAGTGTGGGATGTGGGGATGGCTGGGGTGAGGGGGATTGGTGGGCAAAAATGGAGACAACTGTACTTGAACATCAATAGCAAATAAATGATAATACATAAAAAGAATGGTAGCAGACTTCTTTTCAGAAGCAATGCATGCAAGAGGACAAAAGTACAATGAGTTTAAAGTAGCTATAGAAAAAAAGTCAACTTGGAATTTTTTACCAAGCAAAATATCTTTCACAAAATAAACCCAAAACGAAAGCCTCTTTTACTTAAACAAAATCTTAACTTAAATAAAACACAAAAGTGACTACCAATAGACCTTTACTACGATAAATATTAAAATAAAATCTTGAGGCAGAAGGAAAGTGACAGTAGGTGGAAATTTGAAGAGAGACAGAAATGTGAACATGTCACCAATTAAAGCATGTATTTCTCACTTTAAAACTTCAAATGATAACTGTTCAAAACAGAAAGAATATGTATTTTTATATTATTTCATATGGAAAGTAAAATCCATGCCAACAATAGCACAAAAGACAGGAAAAAGATAGAGAGCTACATAGTTTTAAGGTTCTTACATTCTATGTGAAGTGGCTTATTATTTGAAGGTAAACTGTAATAACCTAAAGATTTATATTGTAAAATATAGAAAACAAATAAAATAAAATGGTATGGATTTTAACCCAAGAATATAAATGAAAATGGAATAATAAAAAATGAATTAAAAAATCAGGGAAAAGAATAAAACAACAAAAATGGGACTAATGAAAAAAATAAAGATAGTAAATTAAACCCACGTTTATGGGTGTTTTATTAAATGTAAATGATTTACACACTCCAGTTAAAGGTAGATAGAAAGACTGAATAAAAAGCAAGACTATAATACATGAGGTCTATTCAGAAAACTTCCAGCCATTGTTAATATAAGGACAGTTTGTGGGACATTGATGTAACCTGGCAGCCAAGGAAAGTGGACTGGAATGCAGATGCATGAACAATGACAACTTCACTGTACTAGTCTGTAGGGGTGGTAGATGCCATTGAGTGAGCATGTGTACTGTGTGGCCATTGCATTCAAACTGACTAAGCAAGTAGAGCAACAAATCTGCATCAAATCTCAAATTATGCTTGAAAATTCCTCCATTCAAACTATTCTGATAATTCAGAAGGCTGCAGCTATGGGCAACTGGTGATTGGTAACTTCATCACAACAACGTGCCAGCTCATGCATCATGTCTTGTGCAGAATTTTTTGACAAAACATCAAATCACTCAGGTGATTCAGACCCCCTTCCACCAGATTTGGCACCCTACAACTTCTGGGTTTTTCCAAAACTAAAATCACCTTTGCAAGGGAAGAGATTTCAGACCCTCAGTAATATTCAGGAAACTACAACAGGGCAGCTGATGGACACTAGGAGAACTGTGTGAGGTCCCAAGGTGCCTACTTTGAAGGGGACTGAAGTGTCATTATCCTATGTATACTGTCTCTTATATCGTGTATCTTCTTCAACAAATGTCTCTACTTTTCATATTACATGGCTGAACACATTCTAAAGAGACTTCATACGCTCTCAACAAGAAACCCACTTAATATAAAGACAATTTAAAAGTGAATGGATAAAATAATATTCCATATATACTATATATTTTTTAAATTTCCAGTGGCTATATTTATATCAGATGAATGAAATTTCAGGACACTAAAAGCATGACTTGTCAAAGAAAAAATCAATATATTAAACTTTATCAAAATTTAAAATTTTGCTCTTCAGAAACTTAAAAATAAAAAGCCATGCCTGTAAGAATATATTTATAAAATAAATATTAGATAAAAGATTTATAGTAAGAATATAAATTTTTTAAAAAACATTTTTTAATGTCTTTCTTTTATTGATTCCACAGACAGGGAAAAGGAAAAAGAAAGATAAGGAGAAACATTGATGTGAGAAACATTGATTGGTTGCCTCTTGTATACACCCCAGCTGAAGACCAAACCCACCACCCAAGCACATGCCCTGACTGGGAATTAAACCCATGACCTTTGGTTTGAGGGATGAGGCCCAACCAAATGAGCCACACTGACCAGGGCAAACCCAGTTTTAAAAAATAAATAAATAAAAGTTTTTGATGGATATTTCTTCATAGAAGATACATAAATGATCAATAAATATAGAAAAAACTCAACATCTATAGTCATTAGAGAAATGAAAATTAAAACCTCAGTGAGATATCAATAAAAACCCACTAAACACCACTTTAAAATTTAAAAGACTGAAAATAATCAAGTGTTGGTAAAATTATGAAGCAACCTAATGCTCACATATTTCTGGAAGGAAGGCAAAATGGTATAGCAATTTTGGAATGCAGTTTGGCAATGTCTTACCATGTTTAACCTTCACTGATATGCAACAGACAACCCGCTCCAAGATACTTATCCAAGAGAAATTAAAATATTTGTCCACACAAACTTGTACTTGAACATACAAAGAAGTTTTATTCATATTAGGCAAAATACTGGAGACTATACAAATGTCTGTTGCTTGATGACTGGATAAATAAATTGTGTTACCTCCATATAATGTAATACCACTCACTAGTAAAAAGAAGTAAATTACTGATAATATGCAATATAGATGAATTTTAAAAATATTATGCTAAGTAAGGGAAGCCAAACACAATGGTTATCTTATTTTTTTATTCTCTTTAAATTAAATTCTAGAAAAGGCAAAACTATAGTTACAGAAAACCAGTCAGGGATTACAGAGGCCAGGAGCAGGGCTGGAGAGAAACTACCAACGTGCAGAGAGAAACCGCCGGGTGACAGAAATGTTCTCAATCACTTTGGTAGACAACTGCATAGCTATGTTAAAGCTCATTGGAAGTTGCTTAATTTTATTATATATAAATTATGCATCAAAAAAACTGATTATTAAAACAACAACAATAACAAAAACCACTTTAGTTCAATTTTCATCAAAGACCTTAACTCAGTTGAAACTTTGGCTCACCAAAACTTACAATCAAGATATAATTCTTAATTGAAGAGATGAAAGTCTTACCAGTGAGAAAACTAAGGCCCAAGGAAGTCAGTTAGCTCATCTTATATCAAAGGTGACCACACATCCTAATTTTCCTGGGCAGACCTGGCTCATACCTGTTCTCCTAATGATACCATTGTTAATGGCACCTCCACTCACTTTCAGAAGTGTCCAACTGGTATGATGAATTTTACAGTCACTCTGCCTATATTATTCATCAAATTAGTAGCATTGCAAAGTCACAAACTCACCCTTACTCCCAACCACTGCTTCCTATCAAATCACACTGCCATCAGTGTGATACAGGAGAAAGGGGTACATTGCCATCTGTAAGTCACCTAGTCACACAGATTTAATGAACAGGTAAACACATTCTCTGTCAACACACTTTACTCATACACCCTCACTCACACAGACCTACATATGTGATACAAACTTATTTACACATAGGAGTTTCCAGCTAGAGTCTCCCATTTCCCAAAATTCAATGGATATCAACACATATTGTGTCTCAAGGGAAAAGGCAACTATCGCTGAGCATCTTTATCTGCCTGTAAGGTGTTACCAGGTCTCGGCTATCTGTTTTAGTTGTCTTTCTCAATGAAAAGTTAGATTACCTCTATTAAGCTGAGATCATTAAAAACCTGTAACCCTATATTTGAGAACCAAGATATGAAAAAGATATGAAATCTTAACCCCAGATACCTCAAAATGTGACCAGATATAATTAGTTAAGATGAGGTCACATTAAATAGGGTAAGCCCTTAACCCAATGTGATCGGTGTCATTATCGAAAGAGAAGACACTCAAAGATACACAATGAGAAAACAGCCTCTTGGTAAAGGCAGAGATTGGGGTCATGCACCAAAGTCAAGGAATGCGAAGGATTGCCAGCAAACTCCAGAAGCTTGAAGAGGCAAAGGATTCTCCCCTACAGGCTTCACAGAGGGAGTCTGGCCAGCCAACTCCTTGATTTTTGGCTTCTAGCATCTAGAGCTGTGAGACAATAGTGTATGGTTATTGTTGTTTTTTAAGCCACCCACTTTGTGCTAATTTGTTACCACAGCCCTAAGAAACTAATACAAAAGGAATTCTAAAACACCACAATTGTAGAATTTTACTAAAATGTATACCTTTACTCCCTAATTCTGGCTGATGGAATCTTAGGATGCTTAATTAATTTCCTGACTCTCACAGAATTACCAATTTAGGTAAAGTCATTTCTCACATCTAGCTTTCATAGAAATCTATGTAGCTAAAAACACTGTCTAAATTACTAATCCTTTTCATCACCATGACAGCCTATGCCTCATAAATCTGCATTTGTAATAATCAGAGAAACTCTATAGTTTATGCTCTAGGTACGTAGATGTCTCAGTCCATTCCAGCTGCTATGACAAAATACCATAAACTGGATGGTTTATAAATAATAAACATTTATTCCTCATAGCTCTGTACAAGGTCATGGAATCAGCAGATTCAGTATCTAGTGAGAACCTTCCTTCTGGTTTACAGATTTGTCTTTTTGTTGTATCTGCATGTGGTGAAAAGGGCTAGGAAGCTCTGCCTGGTCTATTCGTGAGGTCTGTAACAGAAAGTATTCAGCCATGCACTATGAAAAATAGTGAATTTATTGAAGAAGATACAAGAAACATTGTATGTAGGACAACAACACTTCAGACCCCTTCACAGTAGGCACGTTGGGACTTTACACAGTTCTCCCAAATGCAGCATGATGTTCCTTCTGCTCTGGTAGCAGAAGCTGTGGAATGAATTTTGCCATGTCATGTTTCAGGCCAAATCACAAGTCAAAATCTCGGATGGACACAGTAGATTTTGGAATCCCCAGATCAGCTTCTAGTTCTCGCACTGTCAGTCACTGACCTTTGATGATTGCAGCCCATACATGTTCAACATTCTGAGGTGTTCTGCTCATTGCAGGTCTTCTAGGATGTGGGTCACTTTCAATAGATTCTCAAAAAGCCTTGAAGTGTTTGTGCCACACTTTCATTTGCATTTCACTTATTGTTTTGTTTTGATCCCCAAGAGCCTTCTGAATTATCTGAATATTTTCTCAGAGGAACGTTCAAGCTTAACACAAAATTTGAGGCAGGTTCATGGCTGTACTCACTCAGTCATTTTTAATGAGATGTCCACACAGCACACATGCTCACTCAACTGTATCTCCCGCCCCGACGGCCTAATACAGTGAAGTTGTCATTGTTCACACATGTGCATACCAGTCTACTCTTTTCAGCTGCCAGGTTACATCAGTGTCGTGCAAACCATTCTTGTTACATTAACAATGTCTGGACTTTTTCTGGAGGCCACTCATCCCATTCATGAGGACTCCATGTTCATGACCTAATCACCTCCCCAAAGTCCCACTTTCTAACTGGGATTCTAACGTAAACTTTGGGAGGGACACAAACATCCAGGCAGTGGACCAGATAAAATATGAGTCAAGGGGACATCAGAATATAGAATCCTGAGTTCTTTCCTCTAGGCCTTTGTACGTATTTCCATGAGAAAGCCTTTCAGAATTCTGTCCTGGTGACTTTTCTTCCACTTTCCTGGCATTTGACAGCATGTAGCACCAGCCAAACAGCATTAAATATCTTTTACATGGGACAGTGAACCCTCAGCTCCAGACTGTCAATACCACTTAAAAGCCTGTTTTCCCCAAAGTCCAGGGAAATTCCCAAATTGGAACATGGCAATCATCAAAATAATGTGTTCTATACTGTGTAATGCCATAGTTAAGTGATTCTCGGTTAAGAGGGTCTTACCTCTTAGTACAATATATCAGAATCATTGATGTGGCTCTAGCAACACCATCCACCTTCTCCTGACCATATAAAAACCATTATGTGAAGGAATCTCCTTATAAAAGTGTCTCAAAATCCTCAAGTATATTAGAGGAGTAAAAAAATAAAATGAGAATGATCACTATAGATATTCATCCATCACGTTCAGCTATTGACCTTGAAATAGTTTTAAAATAGTAGTGTTTTACAATAAATAAGTTTCCAAATACTTTATATGGTATGGTCCTAAACATAAAGTTTGTACTCATTACATAATAACTCCATATTCCTCTCTTCCAGAGTAATCACATTTTTTATAATAAAAACTTTGAAGCAAATATATCAACTGTCTTAAAATGTTGATCTTATTTGATCAACGTTTACTAAAATTTGTTCAGCTCCTATTTTGTGCCTTCTAAAAGAATGGGAAACAGGATTAAAAGTCTTTAAAAACTATTTTGAATCTCATAGAATAAATGAGTTAGAATATGCATAGCCTTAGAAATAGCACCTGGCATCATAGTAAGCAACATACATGTTTTGCTAATCTTTTATTTAACATTTTAATTTTTTTTATTTTCCTAGAGTGAATTATTTATACTAAAAATAAAGGTAACTATGAAATTTTTAATAATAGAAGGCTCATACAGTCACTAAAAAATATGTAAAAAAATTTCTAAGTCATTAAATATTTTAAAAATAAAAAAATATATGAAGATATATAATCATACATGTAAGCAAAACCTGTTAATGAAACTTCTCCAAAATACAACACTAGATAAGGATCTTCCCAGGGGCATTGTGCACAGGCCAGACCAGGAATGGGATTTATGTGCTGGGTGCAGATTTCACAAGAGTCAGTTTCCAATGATCTCTCTCAGGTCTACCCATTATACTCCTGCATCATCCGGAGCCTAATTTCTCTTAGTTGTGACTCACATCATTTCAATCCTAGGGCCTGGGATAATTCCTATGTCAAGAAATATAGTGGCACAAATCCTGATTAGGAACATCCCAAAATGCAGGATTTCCTTTGTTCATAGACCAACAGGGTTTAGTTCTACCAGGGACATAAGCCTGTATTTTCTTCCTTTTGTTCTCCAAACATTTTCTGTCTCAACACCATATAGTACCACGTATATTACTCTTACTTATTGCTGCTCTGAATGTGAGGGTTTAATAGTCAGTGGTGCAAAGCTTATATCCTCAATAGATTCCTCTTCAATATGTGTAAATGACTCCAACTCTTCAAAATATAACTCTTTACACAGAAAGGTGTTGAATACAGCCATTTGTATCTAGCATTTGTGTGCTAAACAGGCTCAGCTTTATTGCTAAATTTCAAGACTACTCAGAAACTCACTAAATTATGTGTTCTGCTTCTAGAGGAAAAGAATATGACATCAGGGTCTGATGCTTTAACACTTTAGAGGCCTAATGTCCTGTGCAGTCCTTTTTAGTGACTAATCCAGACCACATTTACATTAATAGCCTTAACCCAAGTGACAAGTTTAATTTGTTTAAAACTATATTTAGGCCTTTGGGAGTCTCTATAATGAATTTCATTAAACAGAAAGATTATATAATACACTCTTTTATGATTAATTAACTCTGTATAAAGATGGTAATTATAATTAAACTCATAATTTGACTCATGTGTCATTATCATTATAATTGATCAAGTCATTTTACCCCACAAGCATTCAAAAATTGCAATGTATATGAAACAGAGACAATCATAAATTACCAAAAAATGGAATTTTCACATATATTTCAGAAACTCCACCATCTTTTTTCCAGTCCTTTTAGCTAATGGCCACTTTTCTGACACCCCACCAAATTCTTTTATTACTAAAGACATGACAATACTTTTATCTAGAACATTCTTATTTCACACCAGAATCACTGGATAGTTTAGGCACAATATGATGTTTTTACTTTTAAAATACAGGTTTGCTGCTTCCTTTGGGTTGCTGGTATGTGTGGCCTTTGGTCACAGTATTAAATGGGCAGTGCTATTAAAAAAACCATGAAACACACTTTTAAAAATCTGATATGGGTAACCTGGTGAAAGCATTGGCACCAGATAGTATAGAATATTCCCATTTCAAAAATGAAAAGGAAGATTGGCTTCTGACTACTCATAGAAGCCAAGAAGACCCACACAAATGCTCACCAGAAATTGTAATTAGCTTCAGTGAACTGCCACATTCTAGGCTTTCAAAGGGTTTATCCTGAAACAGCACTGGTCTTCATGGTGCACCCTGTATCTGGAGAAGCATACAATAATAACAGCTGTGAGGAGATGCCGCAAGCAAACAAACAGCGGCATCATTAGGACTATTTTTAGCCTGAAGGATAGAGTGAGCCCAGGGCTGCTGGCTGGGCTCCGAGCCCAATGTACTCCAGTATCAGCATTCCTCAGAGCATAAAGCAACATCATTTAAGGAACAAATCAGCCACCTTCAGGAAATCCTGACTGAGCACAGAATTCTTTCTGAAATTGGTTTACTCAGGTAAATGTCTTAAGGAAACTACAAGACACAGTGTGAACTGGGGCATACTGTAGGTTCTCCCATTCAAAACCATATTTCCTGGGGTAAGTGGAGTAAAGCGAATACACATAATGATATTTTGGCTTTCCTTGTTCAATTTTCTAATTTTACTTACATTTCAAACTTTAGCTCAAGTGTTATCTTCCATAAGAAGCCTTTCATGCCCACCTATATCAAGTATTTATCATGCTGTGGTACAATCCATGATTGCAAATGCCTTTAAGTAAGAAACCACCTTTTATTCATTCTGTGGGGCCCCAAAACCTAGCATAGCACCTGACAGTAGAATCTAAAAATAATTGTTTATTAACGAATAAATGAGTGCCCTTTCAAGCTGTGACATCCAGTAAGACTGAAACAGGCTAGTCAGATACCTAGTATAGCCTTCACAAATGTTGCAAAGGGCAGCTAGGTGGGAAATCTTTGGGAAACCAGAAAGAAAGATTCACTTGGCTTTATAAAACATGCCTGGTATGGGCACCAGATAATAAAAAGGAAAGAACAAAAGATTATTTCACTTACCAGTTCCACTTAGGAAAAACCTGGGACTTCATATACTAAGTGGAATAAACAAGCAGAATAATCTGACATCCATCAAAATTTCTACAATGTATCCAGGCTCTCTAATCTGTTCCATTTGTCTATATGTCTTTTCTAATGCCAGTACCAGGCTATTTTGATTACAGTGGTCTTGGACTATAGTCTGATATCAGGTACTATGAACCCCCCAACTTTGTTCTTTTTTCTTAAAATTGCTGAAGCTATTTAAGGTTGTTTATGGTTCCATATAAATTTCTGAAATGTTTGTTCTATATCTGTGAAATATGTCATTGGTACTTTAGTAGGGATTGAGCTGAATCTATAAATTGCTTTGGGTAGTATGGACATTTTGATGATGTTAATTATTCCAATCCATGAACACAGAACATGCTTCCATTTGTTTGTGTCTTCCTTAATTTCTTTTTTCAGTGTTGTATTGTTTTCTGAATACAGGTATTTTACCTCCTTGGTTAGGTTTATTCCTACGTACTTTATTTTTCTTGTTGCTATATCAAATGGGATATTTTTTTCCTGATTTCTGTTTCTGATATTTCATTGTTGGTGCACAAAAATGCCTTCAATTTCTGAATATTGACTTTGTATCCCACTATTTTGCCAAATTCATTTATTAGGTCAAATCATGTTTGGGTGGAGTTTATAGAACAGACTTCTCCAAGGAGGACATACAGAAGGCCCAGAGACATAAGAAAAGATGTTCAGCATCACTAGCCATCAGAGAGATGCAAATTAAAACCACAATGGGATACTACTTCACACCAGTGAGAATGGCCATCATAAACAAATCAACAAACAATAAGTGTTGGAGAGGATGTGGAGAAAAGAGAACCATAGTACATAGTACATAGTACATAGAACCTACTGTTGGTAGGACTGCAGACTGGTACAGCCACTGTGGAAAACAGTTTGGAATTTTCTCAGAAAACTAAAAATGGGACTGGCTCTTGATCCAGTGACCCCACTGCTGGGACTATATCCTAAGAACCCTGAAACACCAATCCATAAGAATGTATGCACCCCAGTGTTCATAGCAATACAATTCACAATAGCCAAGTGCTAGAAGCAACCTAAGTAAATGAATGGATCAAAAAACTATGGTACATTTACATGATGGAATACTGTGCAGGAGAAAGAAGGAAGGAGCTCCTACCCTTTGCAACAGCATGCATGGAACTAGAGAGCATTATGCTAAGTGAAATAAGCCAGGCAATGAAAGATGAACACCATATGATCTCACCTATAAATGGAATCTAATCAACAAAACAAACAAGCAAGCAAAACATAACCAGAGACATGGAAATTAAGAACAAACTGACAGTAACCAGAGGGGAGGTGGGAGGGGATAATAGAGGAAAAGAGGGGAAGGGTTTTCAGGAACATCTATAAAGGACACATGGACAAAACCAAAGGGGTATAGGATTGAGGGTGGGGGGTGGGGTTGGGGGAGTGGGGGGGGATGGAAACAACAGTACTTGAACAAAAATTAAAAAATTTCCACAGTATCTCATACATAAGCTAGGAAGCAGCAGAAGGGGGACCAAATCTCCAAGACATTTTAAATCTCCAAGACATTACCTACCTTTACAGTTTCCCTTGGTCACATGGTGTTTCAGTGTCCTTGATGGGGTATGACTGCCCCACCTTAGGAGTAATTTGGAAATTTGTAGGATTTTCCTTAATTTTTTTTGAAAATTTTTTGTACCTATGTATTATTTACATACAGAAATGTGTTTTATAGTATAACTTATTTGCCTTTTATATTGCCCTTATATTATGTTATTGTCTTTTTATACATTATTTATAGGCTTTATTATCTATAATTTTGTTTAAAGAAAGTAAAGAAGACATTACATAATAGTTCCTATTAAAAATCTCTGTCTCATCTCCAGGCATCTGGAAGAATAGACCAAGAAAATGGGGTAACAGCTTTATCAACTAGAGTATAGAGCTTAGGTACATTTCCATTTGCATTAGTCTCACAGTCCCCACCCATTTCCAAACTTACTGTCATCAGTGGCTTTTCCTTCCACCTGCATGAGAAGGTCATTTCATATATTTTAATACAATTAGATGCTTTCATCATACCACACATTTCATCCTTGGATTCCCAAACTATATATAATTTTTTAATTTTCATAAAGTAAAGCTCACTGTTTGTTCTATAAAGTCTATGAGTCTTGAGAAATACAGTGTCATGTAGCCACCATTACAATATCATATAGAATAGTGACATCATCCTAAAATATTATATGTACTTCACCTTCTTACTTCTCCTCCTCTTCCCAAACTCCTGACAACCATTGATTTGTCTACTGACTCCAAAGTTTGGCTTTTCCAGAATGTCATAGAAATGGAATACAAAGCCTTCAAACACAATACAAAGCCTTTTGATACTGGCTTCTTTTATCTAGCAATATACAGTTAAAATTCACCCATATTTTTGCATCTTGATAGTTATTTCTTTTTATTGCAGAATACTATTTCATATTATGAATGTATCACAGTTTGTTCACCCAGTCACCTATTGGAAAACATCCTGGTTGCTTCTGGTTTTTGGTGATTATGAATAAAGCCGCTGCAGTCATATGCAGGTTTCATGTGGACATAAATTTTCAAATCAGTTGGATAAATACCCAGGAGCACAATTGCTGGACTATGTTTGACTTTGCAAGAAAATGAAAATGCACATTCCAGAGTGGCTACACAATTTGGTATTATTGCCATCAATGAATGAGAGTCCCAGTTGCTCTGAATCTTTGCTAGCAATTGGTTTTGTCAGGTGGTTTTTTTTTTGTTTTTGTTTTTTTGGGGGGGTGTTAACTATTCTAATATATGTATAGGGGTATCTCATTGTTCTTTTAGCCCACAAATACTCTTGAACATCTTCTCACATGTTTATTTGCCAACTATATCTTCTTCAGTGAGGGTCTGTCTATTCAGATATTTTGCCAGTTTTTTTATTGCATTTTTTGTTTTTTTTCTTATTAAATTTTAGGAGTCTTGTGTGTTTTAGACACAAGCCTTTTATTCAATATATGATTTGTAAATATTTTCTAGTTGGTGACTTGTCATTCTCTTAACAGTCTAATTTATCATTTTTCTATCATGGACCATATCCAAACACAAGGTCACAGAGATTTGTCTCCTATATTTTTTTCTGGAAGTTTATAGTTTTGTATTTTATATTTAGGTGTGTTACCCATTTTGGTTAAATTTTGTGTGGGCTAGGTTTTGGAGTCTTTGGTTTTTCATTTTGTTTCAGCATGTGGATGCCCAATTGTTCCATATCCCATGTTGCTTTAAGTATGTGGGCTAGGGGTTGGAGTGGAAGAGTGAGGTGGTGGAGGGAGTGGTGCTAGAAGTAAAAAACTAAAGCCAGTACTTGAACAAATTACGTGACTCTACTGTGTTCACTGAGGACATTTTATTTTCCTCTTTGCAGAGCTGCTCCAGGGAAGCAGTACAGTAAACAAGCTTCAGAAGGCCAACTCTGGTGTTTCACAGTTCTCATTTGCCTCTGGAAAAAAATGCCTGCCTGAACTACTTTTCAGGGTTGTTTTAAAGGACAAAAGAGATTATGAAAAATTAAGGTACTTTGAAAAATCCAAAGGCCAGTACAAATGTAATTTAACAAGAACCACTTTATAATGAAGAATCTTCCTTTAAGCTTTCTTTCTACACTGTGCCTGGGAGGAGGAATCATTCACTTACTTATTGGAGAACTATTCGTCACATAAACATTCGATCTGGAAAGCATTTCCATGTCATGCTGAGGCCTCACATGCTCTGATTAGTATTCTCTCAAAGCAACTGGATATGATCAAGTATCTTCCAATGCCATGTCTTCTCCCCTTTACCTCCCACTTCCCTTTTCTGCAAATGGCTGTGTGAAGCCATAGGGAAATGATGTATTTGTTACAAGATAAACTGAGGCATATTAAAAGTTTTAAGTTTATTTAAGCAAAAATCAGTTCAAATAGAGCAGCACCAAACTGGAAAGGCTTGGAAGCATTCCACAAACAGGAGCTTCAGAAAAGACTTTTATAGAGAAAAGGCAGAAGCAAAGCAAGGAAATTATTTGATTGATTATACTTTATTATTTGTCCTTAAATTTTAATTTCTTAACCTTGAGGCATTTACAGGCTATTTGGTTTGCTTATGTAGGCTGAGGTATTAGAAGCACTGCAGTCTAATGGCCTCCTTGTTAAATTAATTTAATGATTTGCATACCTATTTAGCAAATAGCCTGGCTGCCTGCTCTTGAGAATGAACAAGATCCCATTTTGAGCCCACTCCAACACATCATGCTCTACCCTGGAGGAAGCTGAAATTATCCTTTGTTTCCACCTCCCAGCCACAATCCCAGCTACAGAGCTACCTACCAACTAGACATCAGCCCTATGTCATCCAAATTACATGCCATGATAGGCATCAGGGGACTTGTGGCATGAAGCGGCATCAGCCTCTAAGAATTTGGCGACAATCAACTAACCACCAAGTAAAGAGCTAGCCAATTCTTGAGTTTTTCTTCTTTCTAAGTTCCCCTCAGTCCCACATTCCCTACCAATAAAAAGGAGAAAGTTGAGTTCCTGGTCCAACTGTGTCCTCAGTAGATTGCCAAATCATTCTAGCTTTGAAATGAATTAACTAATGCCTCCAAGGTGTGAAATCTTTCCATGCCCTCTCAAATTAAAATGGAAAGGAAAATACTTCAAATTGAAGATTTCAAATGCAAGATCTGAATAATTACTCAGTTCTCTTCCTATTTTTTTCAGCAAACTGCAAGTTTTTGAGTATAAAATATCCCTTAATCAGCAAAAGAAATTACTCTTTTTTGGAAAAAAAGCAGGTGGATAGTGATATAGTCAATATTGATATTTCCATTAGGCTGAAATCCCGTGACAGACATTTGTAATTAAATGCAAATATATTTTGAACACAGGAGATTTAACAAGAATACCATGTTCACGTTATGTTCTAATTCTGTTGATCTGGGTCTTTCTATCTCTGGAAACAATTTATGTAATGAATACCTAACCTTTGCTATGTGAAATGAGGGACTAAATGAAGCCTACATTTAAATGTAACTGAAAATGTGTCAAATTAGTTGTAAGTGAATAAAGCATGTCAGAATGATTATTTTCTAAAGGTGACAGATACTTTAACTGTATTTCTAGGTATATGGAGAAGCTATTAAAATTCTAGCAAGGTCTATCAGGTTCAGAGAATGACACCGGAAATTTATTACAGTTACCAATTCAATCGTATTCTGAAGTGTGTTAATGCTCTCTACTGCAGATGCCTATAAAATTCATCTTGAGATATGGAGGAAAAATGTGCTTATAAAAATCACAGAGCCTCCAAAGGAGAAATAGAAGAATGAGAGAGAGAGAGAGAGAGAGAGAGAGAGAATGAATTAACAGGATAAACTGAAAATTTGAAAATTCCAAAATAGCCTTTTCTATATCCCTGGCCTTCCAAAGAGTCATATATGCAATTCGTTCAATAAACCTTTCACAAACTACTTTAGCATTAGTCTTTCTTACTTTTATATATGCTATTGCCATTGCCTCATCTGCTCCCAAAGTAACCAAACTTCCAAGCAAACTGCTTCTTAATTAACTGTATTCCAAATACCCCCTAACTATACAAACCCCTCCACCAAAGCTGAACCAAAAAGAATCATGGGTGAAATTAATTTCTTTTTGTTTCTTTCTCTAGTTTATTTCTCTCTTTCCCATTTTATTATGCTTGTTGGTTGGTTTATGTGGTTGGTTAGGTGGCTGGATGGTTGTTTTCTTATGGCGAGTCAGGACATTTATCTTCATGGCTTAAAGTGTTATATTTTAAGTTGTGTTTAAAGTTATTAACCCTATCTACAGTTAGCATGATTTAAGTAATATTCCATGTACATCACACTGTTGCTTACATAGAAGTAACTGATTCTGCACTAACTTAGCAAAAAATGCTGAGATGATAACATTGGAATTGTGTTCATTTTATTAAAGATTACATTCACACTAGGGAGGTGAACTCTGATGGGAAAAAGCCAGAGGACAGGCATGGAAGTAAAGTACAAGTCTGCAGTGAGTGGACTATGACTATAAACCTGGGTCACAGTGTGTTACGACACCCAGTGTAAAGTGAAAACCCTTCTCTAGCATGGCTGCATGTTGCCACAACTTATTGATTGCAACACCTCATTGATCTAATTATTACACAGGACATAATTGACATACAGAGGGATGTGTTAGTCTTAGCAGAACAAAGAACAATATAAAGGTCCATCTGACATCTAAAACTGAGAGTAAGAGTGACAGAACAAAGATTATAGTTCAGGTCTTTACTCAACCCCAATCTTGTAAGATATCCATGCCATTTTCCACATTCTACTTATGCAGATAAACTGTGGGCAAACCAGACAGCTAAATTGTGGGCAAACTGCTTTGAATCCACCTCAGGAGTAGAGGCTGAAGGACTGTTTCTAAACTGCATCATTATGCTCCTGGTCCGGAGGAACTTTGGGCAAATGTGCGGACTCATATTCTTCTTCTGGGTATCAGAGGTTTTTTCCATTGCTAATGGGGGCTAAGATTACCAATTATTCTAAAACAAAATAAGGAAGTAGACACAAAGACTTCCATATATGATTAAATTTCTCGAGTCAACATTTTTTGCCACATTTTACTGACCGTGAGCTCCCACTGTTGGTTGAGATTCCCTCCACTGCCCACCATCCCAGTAGGAAAACCTTCCACCCCTTACTGCACCTCACCCCTCATCCCAGGGCTACTTTCTCCTCTAGGGCCGTCAAGAAAAAGTAATCAAATGTATGTGTTTTTTCTCTGATGCAAGATTATGTCATTAAAAACAAATATGCCACCTATAAAATACAGAATCTACCCCCTTAAAAATTAAAAAAAAAGGCTAGACTAGGGAAAGGTGAACAGTCTCTCAAATGCTGGGAGGTTTTCCTCCTACTTTGCTAGGTAATTTCCAGTCTAAAAGGTAGTAATAGTTGATGGCAATTTGTTGAAAACAGCCACGTGAATGTGCTTGATTCTAAATAGCTGAAGTCCCCTCACACTGCCATATCGTAGTTTCTCTGTGCCTGATCTATGACCTATATCAAGAATACACAAACATATCCCTCTACCATTTATCCCAAGATGTCATTCATATATGCCCCTGACAGTGTTGCTTCTGTCGCCCTCCTCTTCTTCACCTCACTCATACACTTCTTAGTGTGTTACCTACAAATATGAATTTCCCCAAAGAAAGAAACCCATCCAGAAAGGAGTGTACCTGCTGTTTGAAGTGGATGGTGTATTGTTGATAGATGACAAAAAGAAAACTGAACTCCTCAACTCTGATTTTGCTTTTGTACTCACTGTCAAGGAAGGACATGTTAGACTAAAATGAGCAGAACAAACATTGGTTACCTGGGAATTGAAGCTTAAAATGAGAGAAGAGTTTGTAAGGGAATGTCTTCAGGCTGTAAATAAGTTCAAATCTCTTGACCTGATCATTATATTTCAGGTTACTGAACAGACTTTCACTGGAGGTTGACAAACTGCTATAGGTAAATATTTAGAGAACTAAGGAAAAAAGTGGAAGTTGCAGGAACACTCAAGACAGTAAATGTGATTCTAGTTTTCTTTTACTTTTTTTAAGTTAAAGTGGGCTTATTTTTTATTGTTGTTCAAGTACAGTTGTCTCCATTTTCCCCTCAGCACTCCACCCACCCCACCCACCTCCCACCCTCGATCCTACCCCACTTTGTATTTGTACATGTGTTCTTTATATATGTTCCCTGATTCCAATTTTCTAAAGGGACAAGGTATATTCACCACAAACTTAAATTCCAGGCAGGACCCAATTATGAAAGGAAGGTGTGAGCACCTCTAGCCCAGAGGATGGTGATGAATAATTAAAATAAATAATGGATATTTATCCACCAAATAAATACATGAATACAAACATAATTTTGTATAAAGTTTTAGGAAGTTTATAAACCCCTTTAATTTCATTTATTACTTGACTAATGAGCTCATTAAGATCATGCCCAATTAAAATCATTTCTTCCTTAGCAAGGTTTCTAATGAATAGATCTATGAAAAGAGTCAATAATACATATATGGGTTTAAACAAGACATTTTGATAAACTAATTATAAGGACAAAATGACATTTAAAAATCACTTCTTCCTCTGTATCTAATAGCACTCCATTTATGTTTCTAATGCATTTCAAGTTCTTTTGAAAATAATGTAGATCATACTCTCCAGGTCTATTGTGAATAATGCTGCAATGAACATAGACGTGCATGGGTTCCTTCAGATTAGTGTGCTAAGTAAAATAAACCAGCCAGAGAAAGACAAGCACCATATGATTCCATTTATGTGGAATCTAATGAACAAACTGAACTAACAAGCAAATGGAGAAAAACTCATAGATAGCAGACTGACAGCTTGAGGTGGAGGTGAAGGGATTAAGCAAAAAAAAAGAGAGAAAACTCATCACATGGACAACAGTATGGTGACTTGTAAGGAGAGTGGGTGGCTGGGGGTAGAAGAGGGTATAAGGAGGGTAAATGGTGATGGGAACAAATTTTAAAGAAACCAAATAAATAAACAAACAATGTCAATAGATGGATGGATATGAGGATAAGCAAGTAGGTGTTCCTTCCACTAGCTTTTGAGTAATTTAAAGGCAATGCCTAGGTCATTCATTTTCTAATATTTATTTGTTTAGTACTTACACTGTTCTTTTACCACTAACAATGTCTTTGTCACTATGCTGAGCACTTTGCCTTTAATCAAGAGAGAAACTGCATGGTCCCCATTTACAGATGAAGAAACTGAACCTTAATGTGCTCAGTTTCTTTACTTGCCCAATACACCAGCTATCATTCTTAATCATCATATTGTGTTTCCACCCAGAAATCTGGAAGGAGGAGAGGGGAGGGGAGACAGAATGGGGTGAAATATGTAAAATGAAACTAGAAATGAAAACACAGACTCCAAGATTCCTTCACCAACAGTTGCGTTTCTTTTATCTATTTTCTAGCCTCCAATACCTTTTTAAACAATAACTAAAAGCTAAAGATTGAGAACAAGAGGTGAGAACAAGAGGTAAGAATTTATTCTGTTGTTTATTCAACCATCAGACTTTTCTTGGTTTACCTCATGCTGTAACTTTTCCAGACCATTAACAATGGAAGAAATAGCAGAGAAAACTCCAGTCACGTTCATAGTTTTAGAACTGTTGAAAGGGGCTTTATAAAGGAGACTACAAACATTTACAAATAGAAACAAAACTAAATATAGTAAATAACACAACTTTCTTTTATTGCACTAAGCCTTTCAGAATTTAGGAAAGTTTGCCTCTTGCTCTATCTAAATGAATAGCATCAGATGACATTAGAAAGATAGGGAGAAAAAAGGGATCCAGAATACATAATTTAAAAGAGCACAAAGGTAGAATTAGGAAAGGACATAAAAGCAGTGAAATGGGTAGAGAGTAATAGGAAGTAATTTATTCAACTTCTCTAACCTAAATAGCAATATTTTAATTCTTTGTCTTCAACAGCATTGACACAAAAACTACCAGATTCATACAATTGTTTGAAAATTAAAATAGTCATGGCTTGTAACATTTAAAAGACTGAAAACAACTTAAATATGCACCTATAGAAAAATCTTTAAATAAACTCTATAATAATTGTACAATGGAATATGATACAAATGATAAAAAGAATATTGGCATAAAAACTTTAATATAATATTTATGGAACAAAGCAAGCTGCAACAAAAATATATAGTGCAGAATTTGGCTTTTTATACACAAATTGGACTACCCGTTATATATTACGTACATGCATATAGTGTGCTAGACAAATGGTATAAAAAGACAATATTTTCATCTCTGCTCATTTCTAGAAGGCAAGTAGTAGGATGGAATGAGGAGGTGGAGAAACAAGTGGAGAACTAATTTTCCGTATTAAAAATTGTATTTGAGGCCCTGGCTGGCGTAGCTCAGTGGATTGAGCGTGGGCTGTGAACCAAAGCATCGCAGGTTCGATTCCCAGTCAGGGCACATGCCTGGGTTGCAGGCCACGGCCCCCAGCAACTGCACATTGATGTTTCTCTCTATCTCCCTCCCTTCCCTCTCTAAAAATAAATAAATAAAATATTTTAAAAAATTGTATTTGAATTTTTTATAAAATGCATATATTTACTTGATATACATGTATAAATAAGATTTTCTCTAAAATATAATAATCATTCAATAAAGATAATTTCTGATTAATAATGAATTTTTTTATAATTTATATTTGTTCTGAAGAGTTACAATTACCAAATTGAAACCCAAATTACAAAATAACACCTGTTAGACTGCCTATCATCAATAAATCAACAAGCAACAAGTGCTGGTGAGGATGTGGAGAAAGAGGAACCACTTTTCACTGTTGGTGGGTATATAGACTGGTACAGCTACTATGGAAAGCAGTATGGAGATACCTCAAAAAATTAAAAATGGAACTGCCTCATGAGCCAGTGATCCTACATCTGAGAACTTGTCCAAAGAATGTTGAAACACTAATTCAAAATAATATATGCTTCCCTATGTTCATTGCAGCAGCATTATTTACAATCACCAATACTTGGAAGCAGCCCAAGTGTCCATCAATAGATAAGTGGATAAAACAACTGAAATATTACTTTCCCATAAAAAAGAAGACAATTTTACTCATTGTGACAACATGGAAGGACCTGCAGAAATTTATACTAAATAAAATAAGCCAGTCAGAGAAAGAAAAGTACCATATGATTTCCCTCATATTTGGAATCTAATGAAAAAAATGAACTAACAAGCCAAATAGAGACAGACTCATAAATGGAGAGCAGGCTGACAGCTTTTGTTGGCCGGTATGGTGGGGGTGGGGTGTTGGGAGGTAGAGGGATCGAACCAAAATGAAAAAGAACTCATGGATATGGACAACAGTGTGGTGACTGGGGGGCAAGGGAATGGGTGGAAGCAGAGGAGGTATAAGGGAGATAAATGGTAATGGAAAAATATAATAAAAATAAGCTATTAAAAATATTAATGAAATGGATTTGTTTACTTGGCAATTTTTGCACGTAGTAGAAGCTCAATTAATGTTACCTTCCTCCTCCTTATTTCTTCTATTATCCTAATCACTACATTTTTTGGTATTTTAGTTTCAATCATCAAATAAATCATCATTAAAAACAAATGAAATAAAAATCAAACTATAAAATCTGGTCCGGTTTCCTTTTTAGATGAAAATATAACCCTAAGAGGGTAAAGTGACTTACCTGAAGTCTCATAGATATTTAGCATTAGTGTTACAAGGAATTAATGAATCAGTGAGTAAAACAGAAGTTTCTCAATTAAGTTAACCAATGCATAGCTATAAAATCTGTGATAATAAGTTTCTGTGCCTGTATGCACAGAAACCAGGAAGGTAGGAGCTCTTCCCTTTATTACCCCAAAGCAATGATTTCTGTGTTGAGCCCCACAGTACTTCAGATCAGGAGCCAGAGAAACCTCAATGGCTGTAGCAATCTTAAGAGAAAAATGAAGCAGGTGATTCCAACAGAGAAGTCAAAAGAGTAATTCATTTCCAGCAATGTTGCTTTTACAGAGTGCAGACTAAACGCATCTGACACTGTTAATAGGAACAAGCACAAGAAACAAAGGGTACGTGAGGCCACGTGAGGCCTTCAGCATAACACAAACATCCAAACCACATTACAAATAGATAACAGTGATTGTACCACTCAGCAAAAATAATTTGAGTACATCTTAAAAATTGAAAACCAAAATACTTTAACTGGATGACTAGCACTATGGTGTGTAAACCATTCCATTAAAGTTATCAAAGTCTGATTGTTCTTTATCCTTCTTAATTGAAGTAAGTTTAGTTTAATAAATTAAAAAGGTGTTATTAGAATTCTGGCTGCTGCGCAGAATCAGATCAGGGAGCCTTGCTGGCAGTCCAATCTGACTGATGATCGGCAGTGAACTGTTGGAGGTTACCACACAGTACATACACAGCTTCTCTCAGGACATCAAATAACAGTTTGTGTTTTTTGCCACTTTAGATGAGATTTGATTTTAGGTTTAAAAGGTCTAGATCTAGACCATCAAAAGAATTGCGATAAAATAATAAAAATTTTCTAAAAAAACATCCATACCTGTCTAACAGGTGGGATCTGAACAAGCCCTATAATTTGCACCACTGCCAGTTTCTTAGCCTTGATGTTTTCCTGCAGTTGTGCAAGGTGTTAGTGTCTGGGGAATGTGAGGGAAGTATGCATGACAGTTCCCTGTATATTTATTTGAAAACTTCTGTGAATCATAATTATTTCAAAATCAATTTTTAAAAAATCTCCAAGGCTCACTTCTTCTAACTAAAGTTAAAAAGGGGGCTAACATAACTAAAGTAGCCAATACCTTGGTTTAAGGGCCACGAATTGTGTTACCTCCCTGGTGCATTCCCATACACTGCCAGTCATACTAACTCCCTCTAGAGGGCTTCAGTCTAACGAGCACTGAAACGCCTTTCTAAGAGCTAAGAGGGATTGCTCTGCTGGCAGCGGTTAGACGCCTGGGCCGCACTTCATCTTATTAATGGAGTCTCAGTGCAGATTTGTCTATGTTCTTATTTCACTGCAGCTCTCATTTTCTTTCATTTGTTCTTCATAAAGTGTTTTTGTCACCAGAAAAGTGATTTTATAATAGGTAATAAGCATTTCCTCAAATATTGTCTTGATCACATCTCTTTATTTTTCTGATAAAATATTAATTTCTTTTTGTATCACAACAGCCGATCTAATATGCTCTAATTTTTTAATGGAAACATGTAATCTCTTTCTTTAGTGTTTTCAAATTCTGAGGTAGTTTTTCTCATGAAATCATTATTTACTCTTATTAAATAGGGATATTTTGGAGTAACATCTTTGAAAATGCCAAAGCATGATTACTAACCTATATAATTTAAATATACTCTGGATATTGCTATCCACTATCCTACAGATAGTAGAAACCTAAGAACCTCCATCATTAGTTTGCCAATCAACACTGAAAAAATGAAGGCAGCAAGATGACAAACACTATGGACTGAATGTCTGAGTCCCCACAAAGTGCATATGCTAAATCCTAGACTCCCATAATGATGGGATTAGAGGGTGGGGCCTTTGGGAGGTGATTAGGTCATGAGAGTAGGGCCCTCATGAATGGAATTAGCACCCTTAAAGAAGGGACTCCAGAGAGCAGCTTTGCCCCTTCTGCCATGTGAGGACATAGCAAAAAAGGCACAATCTATAAGTCAGGAAGTGGTCCCTCATCAGACATCAAATCAACGGAGCCTTGATTTTGCACTCCCAACCTCCAGAACCATGAGAAATAAACTTGTGTTGTTTATAAGCCACTCAGTCTATGGTACTTCATTATAGCAGCCCAAATAGACTAAGACAGTAAGAGAAAAAGAAGGAGTTATGAAGGCAATAGATCTTTGTGAACCAGAATGAGAATTTTTAGATGTGGAAGGGTGGAGCTCAATTAAAGATATACTTTCTTTAAAAATATCGAGAGGTATAGGAGCAATATTTTCAGTAGCTGACTTACAAAAGAAAGTAGAGTCATGGTCTTGATAAACGCCAGTAGGGCAATGCTGCAGGCCTAAATGAAGACCTCTTGATGGTGGGTGGGTGTGATCTGTTTATATAGATTCCTCTTGCTGTGTATTTTCATGTAGCAAGATGACTAAGCTGTGGGACGTTCCTTGATCGTGTACAATGTTAATTAGAGAGATTTATTTTATCTTAGAAATTTTTAGCTGCTCACATCCATCAGGTGGTGAGTGGAAGGCACACTGCTAAAAGAGGAAACCAGAGGTGTGCGCTGTGTGCCTTCTCTCTGAGGCAAATGGCAGCACCAGCTGTTACTCCCTCTTTCTGAGATTAGAGAAAAAAATGGATGGCTGTGTTTTACAACTGCAATGCACTTAAATCTGTTTGCAAGAGATTTATTTATATCCTACAGTCAATACATTTAATAAACTGAGCAAAACACCACTTGCAATGACAACTTCTTAAATGGCATTAAGCAGCTTTGCTTTCAGCTCTAGTCAATAGAGGAACAACACGCAACTCCTCTGTGATTTCTGGACTATTTACCCTTCTCAATTAATGGACTTTGGAAGTTCTTCCCTTCATTGAGCTTTGTTGCTGTACATATAAAGTAAATAACAAGAAGATGTTACAGCTGAGAGAAACATTAGCTACAGTCTTCTGACCTCATCTTTATCCAACAATGATATTCTCCACAGAAATCTGTCCCAAATTGACAAATAAGCAGAAAAACAACCTTCCACAGATCTTGGAGAACAATTCACTCCTGATAAACTAACTATCATTAAGAAAAATTAAATACACAATGCCAAAATAGTAAGAAAACATCAGGCCTCATGGGCCTGCACAGTTTACCATAAGGATTTTTTTCTTTTTTTTCTGGGTGGGGGTCAATGTCCAAATATGGCCTTGAAGTCACAAATATCACTTTCCCACCTTATAAGAAGGCAGTTAAAGTGGCTGTGCTCACAGCCACCAGCAACAAAAGCAGACAACGGGGACTACATCAAACTTTAAAATTTTTGTTCAACAAAGAAAACATCAACAGAGTGATAAGCAACCTAAGGAATGGAAAAAAATATTTGCAAGCCATATATTGGATAAGGAGCTAATATACAGAATATATAAAGAACTCTTACAATAGAACAACAAATGTAACCAAATAACTCAATTTAAAGTGAGCAAAGGAATTAAACAGACATTTCTTTAAAACGGATATACAAATGACCAACAAAGTATCTGAAAAGATGCTCAATATCACTAATGATCAGAGAAATGCAATTCAAAACCACTATGAGATATCACCTCAGAAAAGTTAGGATGTAATCATTAAAAAACAGAAAATAAAAAGTGCTGGTGAAGATGTGAAGAAATTGGAGCCCATATACACTGTTCATGGTAAGAATGTAAAATGATGTAACTGCTATGAAAACCAATTACCATATGATCAATTCCACATATAGGTATATATATGCACAAGAATTGAAAGCAAGATCCCAAAGAGATATTTGCACATCAATGTTCATTGAAGCATTGTTCACAATAGCCAATAAGTAGCAGCAACATAGATGTCAACTGACAGATGAACAGATAAAAGAAGCATGGTATAAACATACAAAGAAATATTATCTGACCTCATAAAAGAAGTAAATTCAGTTACATGCATGAACTTTGAAAAACATAGATAAACTTGGAGGACATCATAATAAACAAAATCAGCCAGTCACAAAAAAACAAATACTGCATAATTCTACTAATATGAGTTATCTAAAGTATACTTAGAAAGAGAAAGAATGGTGGTTGCCAAGTATTGGGGGAGGGGAAAATGAGAGTTGTTAGTGGGAAGGGAGTTTCAGTTTTGCAAAATAAGAACAGTTCCAGAGAACTGTTACATAAAAATATACAATTAGGCTTACTGTATGTACAATTAAAATTATTAAGATGGTATTTTTAGGTTATGTGTGCTTTGCCACAATAAAAAAATAAAGAAGACAGCAACTCATTGAACTATATTAAAAACAAAGCATTTTTACTGATATGGCCAGCAGTGGAGCCTGAAGAATATCTGGATTATTATTATTGCATGTGGAAAAGGGAGAGACAGACAAACCCATCACCTGTGCAGTTAGAGGCTCCAAACTCCAGAATTAGAGATCCAAACCCAGAAAAGCAAAAAATGAAACAAAACAAAACACAATACCTAACAAGAAAGGGAAGACAAATGATCCTTGGGTCTCTAGACTTAGTCTTTGTGTTAGGCAGGTTTCCTTTTTGTGTAACAGAAAACAAATACTTAGTCTTATATTAAGGCAGAGTTCAATACTTTGCCCCAAGATAAATCAGCCTAGTAAGCAAACACATTCATATCCTGAATTTGGCATTCCCAATCACTTCCTTCTTGAAATTATTCTTCTGAAGAAAACACCTCTCCTTTCATAACTTGCATACAATGTGTGCTCAGAATTCCCTAGTTTCTCTCCACACCCCCCACTGGGGACTTCATAAACTGCCACAGCTTCAGCTACAACTTAAATGCAGACAGCACTGACATCCATAGTAGTGGCATTTCAGGTGATGCTCTCCTGAGCTATAAAACCTACCTGCTTGATATCTACTATACGCTGTCCCCCAAAACTTAAATTCCACATATATGACATAAATTCATTTTGTACACTCTTTTAGAACTAATTCTTCCTTCTGATTTCCTTGGTCTGTTAAAAACAAGAACATCCATCCAAGCATTTCTGCACAAAATCTTGGAAACATGTCCTTCCCTGTCCTCATAGTCAGTAAGTTCTCAAGTCTTGTAGATTCTTCCTCTACAACTTGTTTTACTTTTCTCACCTTTCTTTTTTTCTCTAACTCAATACCCTATCATTCTTGTCTCCTTTTACCTAACTTCCCCATGAGAATGCCGTACAATTCATAAGCTAAGCCATTCCAATCCCAGTGCTGCCTGTCTGCATATCTGTAGAATCCTGTAACGCAATATGAAATTCTCTTATTTCTTTTATTTTGTCTTAAAATCATTTTGTCACTGAATTTTGCAGTTTTAGGGGAAAGAATTCATGTCTTCTATAAAGAAACATCTAGCAGAGAATTACCTGTAAGAGTTATTTTTAAAATTTACTGAAATTGAAATGAATTCAAAAAGACTTCTTTGAAAAGAAAATGTCAGTTATTATATCAATTTGAGTAAGTTTTTCTTCAAAGCAGACATCAACACTATAGACATCATTAGAAAATATTAGCAAGATTAGCAAATATCTCACAAAGGATTAATCTGTAGAAGGCAAATGTGGGCTGATCTTCAAACTTCATTCATCTTTTCAAATCCTTCATCCTCTTAATATAGTGGTTGATTTTCTCCGTGTGTACCTGTGGTTTCAAACTATTTCCCCACAGTACATATCAACATATAACCAAATACACATGCACACACTCAATAATTAAGTGGCAAGAACTTATTAAATTTAGTTTTAGAGAAGGGATGCAGATTCATTGTACTTGAACAGGAAAAATTCTGAATGGTCAATGAATGATTGATGGAGGAAACACACATCATAGGCTGAAGATTAGCAATATTATTTTTATTTAGAAATGATATTTCTACAGTTATTA
>PVIA01006040.1:0-104273 GCA_004024845.1 Tonatia bakeri | reverse complement strand
TCGCTTTGGCAACCGGAGAGGTATCTTTACCAGCGTTATTTCCTTTGTGCGCAGACTGGATCTTCCTTCCTTAAGCCAAGATCAAGATATCTTCTGGGGGGAAAACACATTACACGAGTAGGTCAGGTGAACCTGAGACATCTGATAACGTTGCACTTTGTTTTTGTATAAAATCTGTATTCTTCAGGCACTCTGTGTCCTTAGGCTTCCAGAAACTGAGGGGAAACGATCATCAAGTGAAAACACAAATGGCTCTCTTCACTATTCACATTGATACTTTACTTCCATCATTTGTTTACTTACTTATTGATTTGGCCAGCTAATGATAAATTTCTAACAGGAAATCACTGCAGGGACCTAATCAAGTTCTGTAGGTATTTCGTATAATTTTCTCATTGTGTCATTTCCAGATAAACACTGGGGTTTAACTCTCAGTGTGGGTTGTATCTGCTTGTATATTCAATTGACATAATCTCTTTAGAAAGGATATGGATTTAAAGGAAGCAAATTTCATCGCGTCATCAAAGACTTCATGATTCAAGGAGGAGACTTCACCAATGGCGACGGCACTGGCGGTAACGTGGCCTTTCACATGTTTCCTTTCCCCTTAACCAACCGAGACCTAAAATTAAGCCAGTGTATTTACCCAGTATATTGAGTTCCGGATTTAAGGAACAGAGCCATGAAGATTACCAGACTAATTCTTTAGGAAGCATAGAGTTTGAGGGGCCAGATCTTGGTAGATAGGAATGAGTAAGCCGTCCTGATTTTAGACAGTGTTACTTTGTGTTCATTATCTTTCCATAGTGGAAATACATTCATTTAGTACACCATTTTGCAGTCATTAAAATGCTAGACTACTAGCATGTGGCAGCACAGAAAGACGTGTGTCACAGGAATGAATAGCAGAACACAACGCCGTGTGTTCATAGGAATGGCAGCACGCTACAGGCTGGATGTCGGTGGGGAGGACTGGGGACGTGACTGCAGAACGACGAGACTGGTATTCACATGGCAGGGTTACAGGGGAATTTATCTCCTTCTTTCAAAATTCTTTCATTTTATTGTCAGCTTTTTATTTATTTATATTTTTTCTTTCTGTTGGGTATTATTTATTTTTTATTTCAAAGTATTTTTAGGGAACAGAACAGAGAATAATGTAGTGCTGATTATGAACTTAACAGCCAGCTTTTTCTTCTCTTAATATTTTGACGTATTTGCTTCAGATTCTTTTTTTAATATATTTTATTGATTATACTATTACAGTTGTCCCATTCCCCCCCTTCATTCCCCTCCACCCTGCACACCCTCTCCCACCCACATTGCCCCCCTTTAGTTCATGTCCATGTGTCATAAGTTCTTTAGCTTCTACATTTCTCATACTATTCTTTCCCTCCCCTGTCTATTTTCTACCTACCATCTATGCTACTTATTCTCTGTACATTTCCCCCCCTCTCCTCCTCCCACTCCCCTGTTGCTAACCCTCCATGTGATCTCCATTTCTGTGGTTCTGTTCCTGTTCTAGTTGTTTGCTTAGTTTGTTTTTGTTTTTTAGGTGTGGTTGTTAATAATTGTGGGTTTGCTATCATTTTACTCTACATATTTTTTATCTTCTTTTTCTTAGATAAGTCCCTTTAACATTTCATAAAATAAGGGCTTGGTGATGATGAATTCCTTTAACTTGACCTTATCTGAGAAGCACTTTATCTGCCCTTCCATTCTAAATGAAAGCTTTGCTGGATAGAGCAATCTTGGATGTAGGTCCTTGCCTTTCATGACTTGGAATACTTCTTTCCAGCCCCTTCTTGCCTGCAAGGTCTCTTTGGAGAAATCAGCTGACAGCCTGATGGGAACTTCTTTGTAGGTTACTGTCCCTTTATCTCTTGCTGCTTCTAGGATTCTCTCCTTCATTTTTACCTTGGCTAATGTAATTATGATGTGCCTTGGTGTGTTCCTCCTTGGGTCCAACTTCTTTGGATTCTCTGAGCTTCTTGAACTTCCTGGAAGTCTATTTCCTTTGCCAGGTTGGGGAAGTTCTCCTTTATTATTTGTTCAAATAAGTTTTCCACTTGTTGCTCTTCCTCTTCCCCTTTTGGTACCCCTATAATTCGGATGTTGTAATGTTTAAAGATGTCCTGGAGGTTTCTAAGCCTCTCCTCATTTTTTGAATTCTTGTTTCTTCATTCTTTTCTGTTTGGTTGTTTCTTTCTTCCTTCTGGTCCACTTCATTGATGTGAGACCCAGTTTTCTTCCCATCACTATTGGTTCCCTGTGCATTTTCCTTCATTTCACTTAGCATAGCCTTCATTTTTTCATCTAATTTGCGACCAAATTCAAATTCAACCAATTCTGTGAGCATCCTGATCACCAGTGCTTTGGACTGTGCATCTGATAGGCTGGCTGTCTCTTCATCGCTTAGTTGTATTTGCTGTGGAGCTTTGATCTGTTCTTCCATTTGGGCCATTTTTTTTTTGTCTTGTTGTGCCTGTTACATAATGAGGGGTGGAGCCCTAGATGTTTACCAGGGCGGGGCACCCCAGTCTCTGGGTTGTGACACTGTATGTGGAGACGGGGTCCGAGAGGGAACAATGGCACTTGCTCGACTCTCTGTTGGATTTCAGTCCCTTCCACCGCTTCCCCCAAGCAAACTGGGCCTTTCTGGTGCTGATTCCCATGTGGGTGGGCTTATGTATGTTCTAGGACCCTGTGGGTCTCTACAACGAACTTTCCTGTAAGGTTGGAGTCTCTCTCAGCACCTCAACCCCCAAAGGTGTTTTCAATCAGTGCCCTGAGGCTTTATTTCCCTGAGCTGAGACCCTGGGTTGCATGGTCTGTCTTGCTCCCCAGTTTCGCCTGGTTGATCTGCATGTGAATGTGGGACCACCTGGTCAGCCAGCCACTTTGTGCGCAGTGCCTTGCTTCACGATTGCCGAATCGCTGGGTCTGCCCATTGCCACCCTGAACCCAGGGTTTCCCAGCTGCCTGCATGCCCAGGGTCTGCCTGCTGCCGTCTTGCACGCCCAGTGCCACCACTTTTTGTGCTTCAATCTTTCTCTGCCCGGCTGCCCGACTCCACCCTTCCTACCAGTCTGGATGAATGTGTCTATTTTAACTCCTTGGTTGTCCAACTTCCATATAGTTCAATTTTCTGTCGGTTCTGGTTGTTATTTTGTTTCTAAATTGTTGTCCTTATTTTGGTTGTGTGAGGAGGCACAGTGTGTCTACCTATGCCTCCATCTTGGCCAGAAGTCTCTATTGTCAGCTTTTTTTTTAAGATTTCATTTATTCATTTTAGAGGGGAAGGGAGGGAGAAAGAGAGGGAGAGAAACATCAATGTGTGGTTGCCTCTCATGTGCCCCCCACTGGAGACCTGACCTGGCCTGCAACCTAGGCATGTGTCCTGACCGGGAATTGAACTGGTGACCCTTTGGTTTGCAGGCCGGCACTCAATCCACTGAGCTACACCAGCCGGGGCTATTGTCAGCTTTTTAAATAATAAAAAATTGATAGATGAGTTGTCAAAATTATAATATAAATTAATTTTATAAACAAAATTAGAGTTCTATAAAGTACAGATACTTGAATTTATAGAGTTAAGTCCCTCCGAGCTTATTGTTTCTTATTGAGGTTCTATCCACCCAGCTCCCTGGACTATTTCCCCTCAACTGTGATGAGTTGTTTTCCTGAACATACATGGTATATATAACTACACATAATTTAAATTAGTTTTAGGTGTAAGATTTTTAATTTAGTAAATACCAGTGTTGGTGTATATTAAACTGCTAATTTTTTAAAGAAACCTAGGTCATTTTCCAGTGCTACTGCCAATTTTATGTTTATTATAATGGTCTATTTATAATGAAATGACTATTATTAAATGCTTGGATTTGCCAGGCACTTCAGCAAGATGACTTTTAGCCCTTGCAAAAATGCTGCAAAGGTGTGGGGACGCAGCATGGAGCAGGTGACTCAGGTGAACGGCGTTGGTGAGGATGTGCAGGGAAACAATCCTTTTCCCTGGAGAGGCCTGCACCTCAAGGACTGGTACCCTTGGGACTGACCTCCTACTCTCCTGCCCTTGGGCTCAGCAGGAATTGTGACTGGGCTTTACTGTGTCTCCTTTTCCACTTTTCTCTCTGTCTGCCTTCCCTGCCCTGAGTGTGTGTGCATGTGTGTGCATGTATACAATGTGTGCACCCATGTCTTGGGTTAAAATTCTCTTGAGTTTTGGAGATAGGACCTGTGGATCACTTAATTTAGCTTAGATCTCTCTGTGGGCAGAGCTTTCCTGCCAGATCACCTCATATGTCATTGACTAACCACCTAACTATGCACTGCTTGCCTTTGATATCCACTTCTGTCCTTCTGACTGAGCCGGGATTTTAAGACTGGCAATGGATGGATAAGGAGCCCTGCAGAAGGGAATGGGGTGAGTGTGACAGGCACTCCAGGTGTTGGAGTATGCGGCATATACCTCTCATGGTCTCTACTGCTGTTTTATGGGGAAAATGTGTTCTGCTCTACCTGCAGATTTGAAAAAACTCCAGCCCACATGCCTGCTTTCGGTTCTTCTGTTCAAGATTGGATCACTGGGTGTTCCCAGGTGTCATCACCCTCTGTATTTTGATGAGCCCTGATGTCATCGTCAATGCCTAATGACTTCCAGGCTGGCTGCTATTGCCCTTAGTGCTGAGGCAGGAAAGCGCATCTGCTTTAGAGTCAGAAAGCCAGATGGTCAAGTTCTGTTCTGCTGTTTTCAAGTTTTGTAACCTCTCTTTCTCATTGCAAACAGGATTGAGAATACCTGTTCTATAGGGTTGTTCTGAGAATTGGCTAAGGGTGTATATTAAGTGCTTAGTGTTCCCTGGTGGGATGCTGAGGTAGGAGTGACCCCGGGCACATGGCCTGAACCTCAGGACAGAGACTGAGCCACAAGGATGGCTCATCCACCTTTCAGTCTGGCTTTTCAATGACATCCTGCCCTTCAGTTCCTTCTCATTTTGCAGTGAAATCGTGGGCCTACATGGTCAGAGTTTGGCCCTTGGTTTGAGGCCAGAGGGTATCCTGCCATCTTGTGTGAAATATAAGGCTTTTGTTTGTGTGTGTTTGTTTCAGTCCCTGGTGCCCTGCTTCCTTACGGAGTTAATTTTGTGCCCCCTTCACTTCTCCTCATGTTTTACCATCTTTTCCCCATTCCCCACTCTTATCAGGCTCTATTTACCAATTCTACTAAAACCTTATGCTTCCCTTTGAAGACTTTAACTTCATCTAACATCTGTTGATTCTCCTTTCTTGTTCTGCCTCACCAGGTATAAGCATTTACGGTGAGACATTTCCCGATGAGAACTTCAAACTGAAGCATTACGGCATTGGGTGGGTCAGCATGGCCAATGCCGGGCCTGACACCAATGGCTCTCAGTTCTTTATCACCTTGACCAAGCCCTCCTGGTTGGATGGCAAACATGTGGTATTTGGAAAAGTCATCGATGGAATGGTAACTTGATGCATTATTTTTCTCATTCAAAGCTTTATAGTTATAATGAGAGTACTTCCAATGATTTATTTTGATCTTAAGATGTGCTTTGTAGAAATCCATCATTATATGCTGACTGGCTTCTTCAAAGGTGAATAAATTATAAATGAAATAGCATTTTAATTGTCAGGAGCACTGGGGCAGAAGCTGAGGACTTGACATGGAGATGTTGAGTACTTAATTTATCTCACTACTTGTTACAAATGGAAACTCTTTTTAACGTAACCAGATAAAACCAGGGCCCTGTGTGTGCAAACAATGGAATACTGTTCAGTCATAAAAAGGAAGGAAATCCTGTCACAGGCTCTGACGTGGATGAAACTTGAGAACATTATGTTAAATGAAATAAGGCAGTCATAAAAAGACTGTATGATGCCGCTCACATGAGGTATCTAAAGAAGTCAAACGCACAGAAACATACAGCAAAACAGTGGCCGCCAGGGCTCTGAGGGTGGGCGAGTGGGGAGTCAGTGTTCAGTGGGAGAGTTTCAGTTTTGCAAGATGAAAAGTCCTGGAGATTAGCTGCACTCCAGTGTGAATATATTTAACACTACCCAACTGTACTTTTAGAAATGGATAAGATGGTAAATATTTTATGTTTCTCACCACAATTAAAGAGAAAATATTAAAAAACCTAGCACCCCAAGTGGTTTAGTCTAGACACAAGTCACCTTTAAAGACACAGTATAGCAACCAAAATTACTACAGAGAACTCAAATTTATGCTGCTTGTCTCAAAAAAAAAAAAAAAAAAATCAAAGGTGTTCAATTTATAGTCCATAGGAACACTTGTTAAAATCCCCATTCTTTTCCACTTTCAGTATTTCCCCTTCTTAGCTCTCTCAACACTTGTACTGGCAATTGTAAGGTCTGCCCAACCCAACCTAGGGCCATCCTTGTCTTCTTCCATATTTCATTTTGTTTTCTTTTCATGCGAGTTCTGCCTCCCTCATCCGAACGTAAATGAACCCATCTCACTCATTGCAGTTCTTCCATAACTTTCACCTGCTATTCTGATTCTACCCAACAGAAGACCAGCAAGTGAGCTGGCCGACTCAGAATCTCCCTTCACGGCAAGGAGATGCCCAACCTGAGACGTCAAAGATAGGGTTCTCATTAGCAAGTGGGATAAGAAGGAAATAGGGAAAACACTTGTCAATATATCACTTCACATCCCATCACAATAAAGGACATGCCTATATTCTCATGAGTCATAACTATTCTTAAAAAAAAATCTATTCTGAAATGAAAACAAATGCCAGCCCTCCTCCAGCATCTTACTGAACTTTGCTTTTGACCACTAGGGTCCAACCAGGTTCTAAAAAGTTTAAATGTAAACTGATTCATTCACCCATTCACTGAGTATTTTTTAATGCAACATTGTTCTAAGCTGTAAGATAACTGAAGAGTACACGTTTTGGGTGTTCTTCTGGTTGTGGTTTTTCTTCTAGTTCTCTAGATCTTATGTCTTATTGCCCGAATTGCAGCAACAGTCTCCTTCCATCCACTGGTGTACATCCTGGGAGACCTGCTATCTGCTCTTGGAGGACCTGTCCTTGGCTTTTATGGATTATGAACTTTGAGAAGTGAATGAAAACTATAGCCTTTCTTTCTAAAAAAAAAAAAAGTGTGTGTACATCTCATACAGTTTCAAGAAATCTAGAGAATCTCCTGAATGCCATCCCTCGATTCTCCCCAGATCATCTGGGTTATGTTCACAAAGCGACCCAGGTGATCTGTGGGCCTCACCTCACACTGACAGAAGCAGAACCTCCAGGGGTGGGCCCACAAATAAGCATTTTTAAATTGTGGCAAAATAAACATAGGTATTTCCATTTTAACCATTAAATAAGTATTATTTTAAAAGATTTTATTTATTTATTTTTAGACAGAAGGGAAGGGTGGGAGAAAGGGAGAGAAACATCAATGTGTGGTTGCCTCTCACACATCCCCTACTGGAGACCTGGCCCACAATCCAGGCATGCATCCTGACTGGGAATTGAACCAGTGACCCTTTGGTTTGCAGGCCAGCACTCAATCCACTGAGCCACGCCAGCCAGGGCTAAATAATTATTTTTCTAAAAAATGTCCCCAGGTAACCCTGGCTGGTGTGGCTCAGTGGATTGAGCACTGACCTGTGAACCAAAGGGTTGCCAGTTGGATTCCCAGTCAGGTCACGTGCCTGGGCTGTGGGCCAGGTTCCCACTGTGGGGTGTACAAGAGGCAACCACACATTGATGTTTTTTTTTTTCCCTCTCTTTCTTCCTGCCTTCCCCTCTCTCTAAAAGTAAATAAAATCTTTATTAAAAAAATCACAAAAATTCAGATGTGTAATCACTGCTTTAAGTACACATGTGCGCGCACACACTCTACTTAGAAATATATAAGAATGCTGGCCCTTTATCTTAAATGGATCTAAGTCAGCCGGAGGCTGGAATATTTGACACCAGGTCCACTCAGATACTCTGTTGCTGCTTTAGTCTCAACCCTGTTTGGCAAACACCAGAAGCAAACTTTCCAGTCCATGGCCAGCCCTCCCTCCCGCGATGTGACATGAGGTGGTCCGGGGCCTGTGAAGTCCTGCACAGCAGCGAAAGGGGCCTGTACACCACAGTGGGCTTGGGGTGACATTAGCATTAGACTCAACCTATGGATTAATGGCTTAGGCCAGTTCTAAAATGGCCAACCCAGAACTAGCTCCACTTCTAAATCTGCTTTCTGGCTCATTTTATGATGCCCAGAACTATCACAGGTAGAGGTGAAATGGACTCAGACTCCATGTTAACTGTTACATTGGGTTGTAACAAGTGAGTGGGAATGTATTTTATTAGAGATTGGTATTTACAAAAATATCTATTTTTTAGAAGATAAATGCTGATAGAAAGAAGGAAACACATAAATATATTCTCTAATTAGCAAGGTAGTAAATAAAATTTTATGCTATTATTTATAAATTTCTTGAATATTTTCTAAGTTTTCCATCATTAGCTTGAATGGTTTTGTAATCATAAAAATACACTAAAAAAAAAAAACCCAAGAAACAAACAAACAAAAAAACACAACTGACTTCCTACTTGGGCTTTTAGACTTGGTGTTGATTTCATTTTCATTTTTCGATTGCCATACTTGCTGGTCAGAAGTGAATCACCATCTGCTTTTCTCTCACCAGACAGTGGTCCACTCCATAGAACTTCAGGCAACTGATGGGCACGACCGTCCACTCACCGACTGCTCCATCGTCAACAGTGGCAAGATAGACGTGAAAACACCCTTCGTGGTTGAGGTCCCCGACTGGTGATGCACCTGGCAGAAAACAAGGAAAATGCCCTACTAGGGTGTGTGTGTGTGTGTGTGTGTGTGTGTGTGTGTGTCTGTCTGTCTGTCTTTTGACTTTTCAAAGTTACTGTTTGCACTGTCTTTCTACTTGCTTCTATTTTCCACTCCAGAACACAGGAGAGTTTCTGCCAAAGCTTACTTTGCATGAATTTTGGTAAATCACTTGTTTAGGGACTTTGTACTTAAAAGACATGTCCCCTTCCTTTAGTGGTGCTATTTTTAAACTAGAAAACTTTGTAGTAGCTATTTTCTTTTGAGGAACACAATCATTATTTCCTGAATTACTTGTGATCCCCAAGTTAAGTGTTGCTGAAGATTTGTCAGGAAAACATGGGGACAAGAAGTTTATTATTTTGTATTTAAACAAACTCTCTTTGGGTAAAGGGAGATTTGATTGGGATAATCTGATCTATGTCCTAGGGACCTTTACCTGATGACAGGTGCTGTGATGTGCTCTATATTAAACACCTTTTATATAGATCAACTCTTTTTGCAAGACTTTATTTAAATATGATACTCTTTTAAAAATTAACATAAAGCAGTACGCACACGCTCATGGTAACAGTGAACATATCAGAGAAGATTCTGTACGTCAGAGTACTAACCAGCCGGCTAACTTGGGATGGGAATGCACAGAACGGACGGATGCCCAGCCACATCCCAAAAACTTGAGCTGCCTTTTCACTAATTTTTACTAAAGGCAACATTTTTAGAACATTCCACTGAGTTCAGTTGCAACAAAAAGTGACCCTTTTTAATGTAAATTGGATGAGAAAGTAAAACCCGGCCTTGTTGTAACATGCCGCCTCTGCTCGGATGCAGGTGCTGTTCTGTGAGAAGACAGCCTCGTTGCTTCTCCTCCGGGTCACGTGTGGTGAGGGGCCGACAGAATTCCATCATTTGAGCTGTTTTCTAAGAAAATCACTTCATTGGGAGATGAGAGGAAATGAGCATTCTTACTGCTGATGGGGATTAGTAATCCTTTCAGCCCCAATGGAGAGCAATTTGTTAATTTTATTTTCCCAACAAAAATGTATTAAAGGCTTTTGCTGTCCTAGGTACCAGTTTTGAGTGTTGGGAATATAGGAATGGACAGTGAGAAAGGGCCTCATGGTATAAACAGGCTGAATGAAAAGCATGATGAGTACTATGAATAAAATACATCCATGCCTGCTGGAGAAGCAAGGAGGGAGTATGGTTCCAGTGGCCATGGAAGGCCTCCTGAGGAGACATTCCAACTGAGGTCTGAGAAGAAACAGTAGGTGGCAGTCAGATGAAATCTGCCAGGCGGGCCTGCTAGGCAGAGGGGAGAGCATGAGGGGCCTGAGGTGAGAGGGAGTGGGTTCTGGGGCAGGAGAGAAAGCCAGCGTGTTGGATCCTCAGAGGTCAGAGGAGTCAGGCTGAGACAGAATCCTGGGCCTTGGGGGCCGGGATAGAGTTCTTTTATTCACAGTGCAGTGGGAAGCCATTAGTTTTAAGTTGGGGAGGGGCATGATTTGGTCTGCATTTGAGAAAGATTTTTTTTAATCCTTACCTGAGGATACATTCATTGATTTTTCAGGTTGGGGCGAGGAGAGAGAAAGGGAGGGAAACACTAATGTGAAAGAGAAATACTGATTGGTTCCCATGAGCGCCCCAACTGGGGATTGAACCTGCAACCCAGGTACATTCCTTGACTGGGTATCAAACCCACAAACTAGGTGTATGCTCTGACCAGGAATCAAACTTCCAACATTTTGGTCTACAGGATGATGCCACAACCAACTAAGCCACCCAGGCAGGGTAAGAAACATTAGTTTTAAAAGTAGCTAAACTGTATATCATGATACTCAAAACATTCATATCCTTTGAAGTACCACTCTTGGGAACTTGCTTTAGAAAGTGATTTGAAATTGTAATGAGTGTCTTGTTTTCGTCAGTGCTGTGTTCTGGGGATGGCCACCTAGTCTCTTTGGGGAATCACACCATTTCCCCAAGCATTCATCATCCTTAGTGAAGACTGACCCTCCAGATGAGTAGGTACCTCATCAGTAGGCCTGGCTAACTCATTCATTGACTCAATCGATAAATATCTATTGAGGGCTGGATAGAGCTGCAGTGTCAGCCCTCATGGTTCCCATGGAAGAGACCAATAATTCACATTACTCATATACCACATAAATATATAGCAGAACATCAGGTGGTAACAGGTCTCTGAAGAGAAACAGAGTCGGGGAGAGGATAGAGGGTAAAGACGTCATCAGGGAAGTCCCTGAGTGTGGACTGAAGGAAGTGAGGGGGTAACAAGCCATGGGGACATTGGGTGGAGAGTGTAGGAGGCAAAGGGCACCAAGACCAGGGGCTCTAAGTGAACGACAGGCTGGTGGGTTCCAGGAACAGTGAAGAGTCCAGCTGTGCAGTGCCAGGGTGATGGGCAGTGAGGAGGGAGAGGGAGCAGGGGTGTCCTGTCGGCCAACCCAAACATTCCCTTACCATGGGAGAGGCGTTTGATCCAGTTGTGCAGTGTCCCTCAGTCGTGGGACTTCTGCTCGAGATATCAGTGCAGAGCTGCCGTTTTTCTTCTTCGAGGATCTAAAGGAGCAGGTCTGAGAACCAAATCAGCACAGAAGGAAGCTGGTCCAGGAGACAGAAAGATGGACACCTGAACCCACCATCGAGTCCAGTAATGCCTCAAGCCAATCGCCCAGTTTATTAGCTATGCAAGCCAATACATTTCCTTTTCTGCTTAAGCCAGAGTGAGTTATTTTTTGTGATTTGCAGCCTAAAGTCTTTGTCTATCTAATACAGCAATACTGAAAAAGTTTTATGTATAAAGATGTGAATTGCACAATTATTTATGATAGCAAAATACTGGAAGCAACTTGAATGTCCCAAAATGGTTGTAAAACATACATGCCATAACTGAGTAGTATGTATTCATTAAGACTGATGCTACAGAACTTAGGAGTAACATGAAAAAATGGATTTTTTTTAAAAAGTAGAAATTTTGTATGCAGAATGATCTCTATTATGTACACACTCATAAAGCAAGTGCAACAAAATGTAAATTGACCTACAGCAAATACAAATGGTGGGATTTGAAAAACCTCTTTTATATATATATATTTTTTTCAATCTTCCAATTCTTCTTTAGAGTGCATTTCTTTTTAATATTACAAATTTGAGTCATCTAAAAATTATAAGGTGACATGCAAAGTAATTGGAAACAAATGACCTCTTAGATATATAAAATATCTTATACCTCGAATGTCAGAGATCAAATAAGCCACTGCTATCCACCGTGCATAGGACGTGTGCTTGATACCGTATTTACCATCTAGTTTTATTTTCATTCACATGAGCATACTAACATCTCTCCAGGGGCAAAGCTGAAAGTGGTTCCTTTTCAAGTGCTGAAATTCTAAACCACTAGTGCATAGTTAGTAAATTGTCAGGCTGGTATACCAGATGACCAATAAGCTAATGCCACACGCCCTGCTAAAAGCAGTTTACTTTTTTGTACCTTGAAGGTCAGCCCCTATACCAAAAATACCAGCAAAAGAGTGACTGCAAACTATTGTTTTACAAGAAAAAGAATCTATGCTTTCTGCAAAAGCTTTTGAAAAAAGCATTGCGCTATTTTGCCAATCATGCTGCTAGAAGGACATGTATGGAGCAAAGAGCATGTAGAACCCGAGGGAAAGCACACTGGCTGCCACTGCCACCATGTCCAAAGTGTACAGTTCAGTCTCAAATCAACTTTAACAAACTATTTTAAACATTTTGGTATCCTTCGCCATAAATTATTTTATTGAAAATGTTACTTAGCAATTTTCTGGATCATAGGATAAGAATTTAGTAAAATATATTCTTGTGTTAGATGAATTAGAATGATACTTTCAAAATTATTGTGTGCTCCATTTCTGATGAATTCTTAGGTTTTGAACAGAACTCACCAACCTCTTTTTTCAGTTCAGCCGTTTTGAGTTACATAAAGACAAAAACATGGCAAGGACTTTATAGTAGGAAAAGAATTTGTTTTTGTTTTTCAACATTCCTATAATTCAGACAGCTGAAGAAATCTTTGATCTGGAAGGCTTAGAAATTCAAAGCCCCCTCAAGGCACTTTTTTTTTTTTTTTAATTAAGAGGGAGTAAAAACAACAGTATCTGTAATGGAAAATTTGATTGCTCTTAAGTATTGTACATAACAGCTTTTACTTAAGTATGTAATTCATCTTGTGAATTTAAGAGTTTGGCCAAGTGTTAAGTCTTAGCTGCGATATAACACAGCCTACTCAGAGATTTGCTAGTGCTACTTAATATTGCAGAGCAATGGAAAAATCAATGGGCATTAATACAGAATTACAGTGACTAGTTATAGGAGTCCTGCATGAAAAAAGGCCCATCTGACAAATATTAAAAATCACAACAAAACATATTACAAAATCTACAAACGGCGTTTTAATCCCATCACTAGTTCCATCGGAATGCTCAGAGTCACAAACTTGGAGGGTTTGGAGAGGACTCGACATGCCAGTATTCCTCGGGCTGCCCACTTCTGAAGCTTTATTAGGAGTTGTTTAAGTGTTCACACGAGTTCATTTTTTAGATGGTGTAGAGGACTTTCTTCCTGAAGCACACTGGGCGTTTAACCTGCTGTTAAAGCTACAGTCACCATCTATTCTTGGGATTAAACATCACGTCCTCTCATTTGGACAGTTATCTCAATCTGAAATCTGGAACCTTTTTTCCCCCAAACGGGACTTTAAAGACAGGTCTACTTCCTCTGCCCCTTCCAGTCTCCAGGACGTGCACTGTGTGGAATGGCATAGGAACAAGGCAGGACGTGCACTGTGCAGAATGGAATGAGCAGAGGAACAAGGCTGGTCAGCCTGGAGCAGAAAACTCAAGGCTTGATTTAACCCTGTTATCCGGGAAGTAAAGCTTTCTTATGAAGACCTCAGAACTTTTGATTTGGCCCCAAGCCTTTCACAAGCTGCTCTCTCTGCTTTACATGCCTCCCCCACCCCTTCTGCTCCCAGCCATCCTCAGGACTCAGTATGTGAGATCCCTCAGCAAGCCTTCGCGGGAAACCTCCTCACTCTTTGTTCTTACTGCTACCTGGGTGTCTCTCCCACCACCTCCTCGGACAGGAAGCTCCTCCAGGGCAGGGATTAGATCTTATTTCTAATTTACCACTAGATAGTGTTTCCTGCATAATTGCTGCTCAATAGATATATTTATACTATGAGGTACTTAAAATCTCTCAGGACTATAAAGATTGTTAAGTGTTGGCATTCATCTTTCAACTGTTCCTGCTCTTTTTCAGACTGTTACCTTTTAAAAATATACTTTTCCTCTTTATTTTCTGAGTTCAGACTTGAAGAACATGGTAGAAGTAGATTAGCAAAATGAAATGGGTGGCTAGCAGGGGAGGAGAGACCCAGGTGGCAGTGAGCCTTACGTGGCAGCGTTTGTGGCAGATGGTGTTGTGGGCTTTGGTGTGGTGCCTTGGTTGTGAGTGTGGCATGCTGCTGACCATTGGTAGAGGTTCAGCCCTGAGAGGCGATGAGATACCACTCTCTCTAGTCCTAGGTACTCCGAAAGTCCTGGTGACCACTTTGGAAACCCTTACATTTGAGGGGTGATTTACGTGGCCTTCCTGGGGTTCAGTGGGAAAACTGTGTACAATGACACTGCTCACCACTTGTCACTCAGTGAAGCAGCAATATGAGGTGCTTTGAATGGGGTCAAAGCCACAGGTTTGCTCTCTGTGCTTTGCTTTGTTTCTGGCTACAGCACATGTTCCTGACCCAAATGAACTGGGCAAGAAGTTAGAGATAGTTCAGCACAAGTCTATTGCCAAAGTGGAAAATATCTAGATTGGTTTCCCTCTGTAGGTGGGTCAGTGTTGCAGCTAGTTTGCCTTTCGAGCCACTGTGGCCATAACTAGCAAATGCAACCCTAGGTAGGGGTCCTGTCTTAGCTCAAGCTGTTACAACAAAAACCATAGACGAGGTAGCTTATAAACAACAGGATTATATTTCTCACCATTTTGGAGGCTGGGATCCAAGATGAAGCCACTGGTAGAGCTGGGGGCTGGTGAGTGTCCTCTTCCCGATTCATAGATGCTGTCTTTTCGCTGTGTCCTCACATAGTGGAAAGGACAAGGAAATTCTCCATCATTGTGTCCTTATCACCTCTTAAAGGCCTATCACCAAATAACCGTCACACTGGGGATTATGTTTCAGATAGGAATTTTGGGGGGACACAGACATTCAGTCTGTAGCACATCTGGTCCCAACCCCCCACCCCCAGCCCCAGTCAATGAATGGCTCCAGCGTCCACCTAATTGTTCAAGCCAAAAACCCATCGTTGACTTCTTTTTCCCTTCTTCTACCTTTCACATCCAAGTCCGGCAGCAAGTTTACTCACGGCTCTGTGGTATATCGTAAGTACCAATGTCTCATGCCCTCCAGTGCTACCACCCTGAACCAGAGTATTTTTGGTTCTGTGGAGTTGATGGGTAGGCCTTCTAACAGTTTCTCCTCTTCAGATTTTGTACCTGCCCAGTCCATTCTCCACAAGCAATCAGAGGGGTCTTTTAAAAATAAATCAGATCAAGTGTGATACATCATATGTGTTACTCTAAATTGCATAGTTTGCCAATGTTTACAAGCTGTTTGAAGGATTTTTAAAAAATTCATGTTTTTAAAAAACTTCATCCCCAATGAAGAAAAATAAATGAATGTAAAAAAGAAACCATCGTCAGTTATACTTCAATAAAGCTGCAAATAAATCAAATCAATCAATCAATCAATGGAGTGAAATTCTCTCCTGTGTGACACCTGTGAGTGGTTTCCCATTGCATGCAGGCTATCAACCAAACTGCTGAATTCCACCTAGGAGAGCCCAGTGGGATCCAACCCCAGCCCCTCACTGCCCTGCACGGCCATGGGTTTCCTTGGGGACCTAGCTTGCAGCTTTCTCTTGATTCAGGGCTCTGGGACCTGCTGATGTCTCTGCAACACCCTCTGCCTTCCCCGACTGTTTGTCTCCAACACCTTTTGGGTGTCAACTTCAACGCCACTACCTAAGAGAAGGTGCTTGCTCTGCCCAAGTCTAAATTACACCACATAAGCAAACCTTCTTTTTCCTTCATAGCACTGAACACATGTCACAGATTTAGAGGATATTTATTCACCGATATCACATTACTCTGTAAGTCCCATGAAAGCAAGGGTCCTGGTTTACTCGAATTCCAGTTTAGAAAGACACCAGGACTTTACAAGGACACCATGCTGCCTTCTGTGATGAGCCATGACCCTCATAACTGGATTTGAAAGTTTGTTTAGAAGAGGACAATTTCTAAACGTTTATTTCTTACCGTCTGCCACATTTCAGGTACTGGGTCAGTTCTGTTGAATTGCTGATGGTCCGGTCTGTTGTCTCAGAGGTGTCAATCACCAGCCATCCTGGTGCAGTGCAGTTTTGGCCCATTTACCCCAAAAGCACTGAGGGTGTTTTTAATTTAAAATAAGTTTTAAACCTTTTAATAGTATGCAAAATGGAAATAACTTGATATGTCCTAGGGGTGTGGTTCTCAGACCTCATTGTGCCTCAGGGTCCCTGGGGGACTTGCCAGACGTCCAGGCCCCGGACTGTCTGAGGCTGTAACTGGGGCGAGGCTCTCTATGTCTATCAACTTGTTGGGCGATGCTGGTGTTGCTGGTGCAGGCTGCAAACTTCAAAAACCACGGTCCTGGGATGTCACAAAGCTGTGGTTTGTAATCACTGAATTAGCTTATTCATTTGTAAATAAAGACACTTAAGAAATCCTCCAAGTGTATAGTTACCCCATTAGTACTCTGAATCAAACTGGTGAGCAAACTGTAGGAAATCACTGTTTTCAGAACATTCAGGATATAATGAATCATTATGGTAATCTGGGAAGGGGTTAGCAAATCTCATGCACCCGACACGCATTTACAAAGACTGTTCTGGGAAGCATGCAACCAGTGCTGAGGCAGGTGACAGGAACACAGGCTGCCAGCCATCTACTCCCCCAGGTGGGTCCTGAGATCTATCCAGGCCTGCACTAGACAAAGTGTCAGCAGTCAGACACTGCCCCTGCTCTCATGGGGAGGGCAAGACAGTAAACAAACCGGGTCATTTCAGATGGCGGTAACTGCTGTGAAGCAAGGAGGTTTGCTATAATAGAATAACAATGTGGAGGGGCAGTTGGGAAATGCGGGTGATGGAGGCAGGGCTCTTTAAGGAGGAGACATTTAGTCCTAAAGCCTGAGAACAACGCAGGCTTCTAAAAAGAGTGGGGAAGGGTGTTTCAGGCAGAAAGACCAGTGGGGTCAGAGGGCTGGAGGGTGGACCGAGGTTGGCAAGTCCTGGAAACTGGAAGATGAGTGTTGCCAATAAGATGAGCACCAGCAAGGGGAGTGCAAAGGAACTTGGAGAGAACAGCAGGGGTTTCCAGGCTAAGAGGAAATGGAAGCCATTGGAGGACTTTGAACAAGAGAGTGACATGATCTGATGGACATTTTTAAAAGATGGCTCTGGTACCTCTGTGGAGGAGGCTGCGGCTCCAAGTGGAGAGCTTGGTTTAACCAAGTGAGCTGGGAAAGCACTCTATAATTTACAATGCAATGCAGAAATATTAGCAACCATCACAGCTAGTTCTTTCTAACTTGAGTACTCATGTGTGGTTCAAAATGCACATAATACACACAGGTCTCACCTGAGGCTATTAGGGGAGTGGATTAGCCAGAGCTTTGTGGATGAAAGGTTCAAACCCTCATCCCTTTATTAACTGGTGGCCTTGGTCAAGCTATTTTGCCTTTCTAGCCTTCATTTTCCTCACTGTAAAGTGAAATAATACTTACCTCATAAAGATGCTGTGAGGCTTCAAAGGGATCATCTGTGGACAGAATTCAGCCCAGTACCTCTTGGCCCCCAAATTAGTGCTTAGTCAATCTGTGATTAATTAATTGGTGCTTAATTAATCCTAACTTTTATTAAAAGCCTTTTTTTTAAAATATTTTATTTATTTATTTTTAGAGAGGGAAGGAAGGGAGAAAGAGAGAGGGAGAGAGATAGAGAGAGAAGCATTAATGTGCAGTTGCTGGGGGCTGTGGCCTACAACCCAGGCATGTACCCTCACTGGGAATTGAACCTGCGATGCTTTGGTTCACAGCCCCCCCTCAATCCACTGAGCTATGCCAGCCAGGGCTATTAAAAGCCTTTTTAAAAAAAGATTTTATTTATTTTTAGAGAGGAGGAAGAGAAGGAGAAAAAGGAGAGAACTATCAATGTGTGGTTGCCTCTTATGTACCCCATTCTGGGGACCTGGCCTGCACCCCAGGCATGTGCCTTGACTGAGAATCGAACCAGTGACCCTCTGGTTCACAGCCCATGCTCAATCCACTGAGTTATACCAGCCAGGGCTAATTAATCCCTCTGATCTTCAACTTCTTCTTCAATAAAAGTTCATAAAATGTTGTAAAGTTATAATGGAATAAAGTATGAAAAGCCCTAATCCAATGCCACACAGCCCCCAGCGGGATCTCAGTGTACAGAAGTACCCAGTGGACAGAGCAGCAAAGGTGGAGACACTGTTGATGTCACTGTGCTGACGTTACAGTAGCCAAGCAAAAATGGTTTACGTTTTATACATTACCCTTACAATTATACTCTTAGGATATAGAACAGGTTCTTTCTCTACTAAATTGCATGGAGTCCAATGGCCTAACATTTTACTGTCCCCTCCACCCCTTCACATAAAAATAAATGCCTCTTTACCCTCTTCAGAATCCAGACCGTCACTATGTACCTAATTGCAGTTTTGAGTTGGCATCTATTTCCCTGGGTTCCTGCTACAGAATACCAGATCTGTAATTACCATCAAGGATGGAAACTAAGAGAAAGCCAGGGTGAAAATGATTGCTTCTAAGTCCAGTAGAGAGCCTGGAGAAGGTAGCCTTAGTCATTGAACTTTATACCCAACTCAGCTAAACAGAAAGACACTCCCAGTAAAGGGTTGAAAATTCCAGAAAACAAGGATAATGTCTTTATTCTTTAGGTGGCTAACAGTGCTTTAATCCACTGAGAGAACTCAAGTGCTTCCATTGAACATGTAGATGAATAAATAAATATATACTCATATGGGAACGTTGATCGAGCACACTGACCAGACGTGTCTGTCACGCTTCCAGCCATTGAATGTTTGTGTCCCTCCCAATCATAAGCGGAAATTTAATCCCCAGTGTGATGGGTTTTGGAGGTGCGGCCTTTGGAAGGTCATTCAGGGTTAGTGACCTCATTAACAAGGCCCCAGAGAGATTCTTCACCCCTTTGTCACTAGGCGAGGACACCATGAACAATGCCCCTCACCAGACACCTAATGTGCCTTGGACTTCCCAGCCTCCAGAACTGTGAGAAATGAATTTCTGTTATCTCTCAGCCACCCAGTTTATGGCATTTCCATTACAGCAGCCCAGATAAACTACAAGCCCCCTCTGAAGCCACCTGTGAACCCTGAGAATTGAATCAAACTCCTCTCAATACCCTTGGCTAATGTAACCAATTACTTACTATATCCTTATCCACTGAGTCCACACTCACTCAAAGTCTTTTTGCAAAAATAGCTTTTTAAAAAAATTATGGTAAAATATACATGACATAAAATTTACCATTTTAACCATTTTTAAGTATATAATTCACCCTGTTGGGCAACACCATCCTCAGCTCCTGAACTTTCTCACCTTCCCTAACTGAAACCCACTAACCACTGATTCCCCATTTCCTCCTCCCCTCAGTACTTGGCACCCACCATTCTTTCTGGTTCTATAAGTTTAACTATTCTAGGTACCTCATATTAAGTGCTTTTGTGGTTGGCTCATTTCACTTGACATGATGTCCTTGAGGTTAATCCACATTGTAGCATGTATCAGAATTTCCTCCTTTTAAAGGAAAAATTATATTCCATTGTATGTACATAACACATTTCATTTATCCATGCGTCCCTTGATGGACACTTGGGTTGCTTCCACCTTGTAGCTGTTGCGAATAACACAGCTACGAACACGGGTGTGCCAGTATCTGAGCTCCTGCTTTCACTTCTTTTCAGTTTACACCCACAAGTAGAAGTGTTGGATCACATGATAATCTTGTGTTTCATTTCCTGCAGAACTGCTTTATCATTCTCAGAGTCGCACCATTTTGTATCCCCACCAGCGACATGTAAGGCTTTGAAGGTCTCCACATCCTTGACAACACTTGTTATTTCCTTTTTCGATGGTGGCAACTCTAATGGGTGCATCAGAATCTTTTTTAAAGAGCACTTCAGGCAGCCATTATCAATATGTCAAAGTTGGCAAGTGAAATAAAAACCATTTGTTATTTCTAAATTGTGATCATGACATTTTTTTCATACTCTTTACAGTGAAATGAGGGGAGGACTTACCAGGTGGTGCTGGCCATGGTGCTGCTGGGGTTGTGGACACGGAGGGGAGGCCTGAGAGGGGCTCTGCACAGAACAGCACTGGTAGACAGTGTGACGTCAGTGCCCGGCAAATCACCAGGAACTGGGGGTGGGGGAGTGAGGTCTGTCCCCATATTCTGGCTTGTGTGGTGATGAGATTTTCTTTTCTTTATTCTGTTTTCTTCCCTCTACTTTTTCCTTCTCTCTATTGCCTAAGAATACATGTTTTGAAAAACCCATGTTTTGTAAAAATAGGGGAAGATGGAATGTACACTAAATATATATTACTTGCTTGCAAGTGGATGAGATCTCTCTGGAAGTATATGTGTAAACTAAGCACAGTGGTTGTCTGTGGGAGGGGAACTGGGAATACAGGTGACAGGGTGGGAGGCTTTTCTTTCTTTGCAGGACATCCTTTCATTAAATTTTCAACTATGGAAATATACTCCATCGTCTTACCAACATACATTCCCGAGCCGCAGAGAACAGAAAGGTCCAACTCACTCCCAGACCGCGCTGAAGCGGGAGATGAAGAACGGGTGCTGACAATGGATGACACATGGAGTGGGGCATGAAAGTAGATGAACACCATCTGCCTGCTGCCTTGGGCTGTGGCTGCTGAGAGCAAGGCCATGGGTGGAGAGAGGCAACTGTGGAGCAGGTAGAAGTAGCTGGACGCTTTGTTCCCGTTCCCCTGCACCAGCTGCCAGGGCACTGCTAGAAGACAGTAATGGTGGTGACATGAGCTTCCTGATCCTACATGCTGACCCTTGGATCGCAGCTACAGTGGTGATTTTTACCTCAACAGCTCCAGAAGCAGCTCCCTGACTCCCTGAATTTCTTCTTAAGGCAGAGGTTGTAGCTCCCCTGGCATATGGGTACTGGAGGTTGCGGGAATGTTCTGGAAGTTGTTCCTCGAGACCCACCGGGAGTTCCCTTACCCTTTCAAAGATTCTGTAAGGATTCATTTTCTCATTCAGTCTGCTTAAAACACCTACCGTGATTTCTATGTCCTGTAATGGAATTGAAATGGAATATGAAATTATTTTTACATAAAAATAAACAGTGAAAATCATCACTAAGAAAATATTCATTCTCAAAAAATATTTCTTGAGTAAGGTGCCACCAAAGATAGTTGGTCTTTATTTTTTTTTAATTATCACTATCTTGGTAAATCATAACTATTTAATGAGTACTTTTTGGCTTAACAGATAGTCATTAACTTACATTGTCGCGTTAGAAATAAATGTCTGTGTGAATCCATGAGAAGTTGTGTGTATGTATGTGTATAAAGAGACCAGACATGATTTCCAACAAAATCTTAGGAGCAGAAGACAAATTCAAATATTCTTATTCTTTGTTTTTATTTAACTAAAAATAGCTAATAACAAAAACATAAAAAAATATTTCCAATCCTTGACTATTCAGTTATTTTTGGTGGATGACACTTGATTTTTTAGTTCTTGTTTATTTCCAAGATGGAGTAACATATCTATCATAATAAATATACCTCTAAAAGTTTACAGCAGGCTTTAAACTTGTATATTTATATCCTAATCACATAAGATGATTCAGTAATTACTTTTGACTCTAAATACGCTTCTCCCACACAGAAGCTCATTAAAATGAATAATCATAAATAGTCTAGCTATTAATTAATTAATTTTCAATGAAATGTCTAAATACAGCACATACATACAGGTTGCATATATGCTTATATTCTTTACTACTAAAAAATCAACATAAGATGTACAGTGGAGTCATATCATAAACACATTCAATTTACATTAATTTGAGATATGAGGTCGGCAAAAAGGAAACGGTAAGGGAAGTAACAGTCAATCTCATGACAATACCACCTATTGAACGGATGGACGCCCTCGAGGAGCCCGAGCTGAGTGCCACCACTGTGACGCTCCCTCAGTCTCTGTCAGTTCACACCGTCTCTTAGAGGGCAAGCATCTTGCAGGGGTAAGTGTGATTCTAGTGTTTAAAGATAGGTGGTTTTCACACAAAATAGCCCCTAAACAAACACCAACAACTTCAATTGTTCTTCAACAAAAGAAAGTCATTTCTTCCAACACTGGAGGCAAAACTGGTCATGGTAGATAGACAGATTTCCAATATGGTGCGTTTCTAAAGGGCTTTCAAGGATAATCTTGATACCCCATTATATCTAACATACTGACATCAGAAGCTAAGCTCTGGGTATGACGCAACTCCACTGCAATGTACATTTAAAATGCCATGATTCAAAAAGTGCCCCACTATTGCCAGTATCATGTAATTTCCAGTTTACCATATTTTGCCTTGTATAATGCACATCCATGTTTTATGTGCATTATACATGGGATTATATCATCATTATATCCATGCATAATGCGCATCCTTATTTTTCCCTAAAAAAATTGGGCAAAAAACTGCACATTTTACACAGCAAAATACGGTAGGTCCTCCCTCAGAGTTAGCAGTGTGTTTCTGTGATACCCCCCTGGACCCAGCACTTTGGAATGAATATATCACTGGCCGGGAAAAATCTCATAATGATAAGATTAGTGTCACAAAATTTGAACACAAAGGCTGCCAGAGTGGATCAGTCTCAGTACAATTCAGGATGAGATTTTCAATTAGCAAATGGTGCCGGTGAAGCAGAGAGTCACTTTGTTTTGTCGCACTGGGTGCTCCCAGGGATCTTCTAACAGCCTCATTTTCTTGGGTTTTTAAATTGGCAGCTACATTCTACTTCTTAAACCTTTGGCCTTAACCTCAGCTCACCCTGGTTCAGTTTCTACTTTTAAAAGCACCATTCTAATGGAAATGTCCCTGTCCTGAATTAAGCTGGGACTGGATGTTACCACTAGCTAGACCTGTTATGTCATAGCGTTTAGGTTAATTTGGTAGATATCGATTTCCTTGACTACAGCTTTGAAAGTGGTTTCAGCTTCTTCTGGCCACGCAGGTTTTCTACCTGGGCTGTAGGTGAGGGAAGAATATCCCATGGAGAACTCCTTCAATAACCACATTTGGAAAATCTGAAAAACAAAAGAAAACTGCTTTTCTCGTGTGCATCAGTAAAATATCATCATCACATTCTGCAGAACTTAAGGGGGGAAGGCCCACCCTGACTTAGAAAATCTGCCCGCAGGCAGTGTGGGTCCGAATGTGCTATCCATCATATGGCTTCCGCCTGTAGCCACGTCAGCGTAGTACCAGGTGCTGCAGGAAAGCATGCCCAGATTTGTAGCTTATTGATTCAAGGGATGTTCTAATGGTTAATGCTGCTAGGCCCCAGCTCTTTATCTGAATGTTTTCTCACAAGGAAGATGGATTACACTGGCAATTCAATTTCTAACAAAATCTCAATATACTTGAAGGAATTCCAAGATTTCTACTGGGAATACTTCACTGCAGTTTTTCCATTGTGGTTTACAGCGGCTGGTTTAGTCCAAGTTGTCTTGAGTGTGCTTGTTCTATTATGCTAGCTTCTAGAAAGCAGGAAGATGGGGGCCTGTGTTCTGAACTTAAAAGGGTAAATTTCCAATAAAAGTCGTCCTGTCAGATTTGAAAAATCAGCTGCATTTTTACTGGAGATACAGAGGAAACCCAGAGCTATATGACGTGCTGTGCCACGTTCCGTAGTCAGGGTAGGTGACATCGGAGTGCACCACCTGAACAGGGGGATCAATCTATCATATGGCTCAGAAGTTTATATTCTAAACTTCAATCTGCATATAGGTGTATCAAGGATTTATGCTAAAGCCAACCACCTGAAGTAAATGCAATTATAAGAAAATTAAGTGGTTCAATACTTTAAGACAAAAGAAATAATACTTCCATTTATTAATCCAACCTCCACAGAGCACCTACTGTGGGAAACCACTAACAAGGGGTTTGAACCTCATCAGAGAGGGCAGACAGGCTCTGGGGGACAGGACTAGGAAGAGGGAGCTAAGCCGGTGAAAATTTTGTGTGGGAAGGAACCGGGAGGGCACAATGACCTAAGAGAAGGCTGGGGTAGCAGGAGAAGCTGTGAGGCCTGAGGGTGGGGGTGGGAGTGGGTAGAGGGGGTGCAACTTAAGAACAGACAGGAATTCTGGCTTTTCCTGAAAAGCAATGAGAAGCTATCCAAGGATTTTAAGCAGAGTGAGACAGAACTGAATTGCATTTCGAAAAGATGACTCTGGCTGCCATTCAAAGACTGGACTGGAGCAAGTTCAAAGTGGTGATGGGTTCAACATGACCAGTGAGGGATTTCTTAATAGCACCTACCTAGCAGGTTGCTGTAAAAATTGATGAGCGAAACAAAGTGCTTGGGCCTGAGCTTGGCACACAGTAGGTGCCAGCTACCATTACAATGTACCAGGCACGGCTAACTGCTGGGAACGTAAGTAAATATCAGAGCCCGCCCCTGCCAATGGAAATGACGTGCTGGTCAGAGAGACAAGCAGATGAAGAAACAAAGTATGCTGTAAAAATATCTCAAATACAGGAGTATTCAATTACTGTTGGTTGGTGACGGTTGATTTCTTAGTGTTTGCCTTTATTCAACATCAAGTAAAATAATATTTTCTAAAACATATCTTTAGAAGTTTATAGCACTTACTCCTATATATTTAGATCCCAATCAAAAGCAGTGATTTCAATAAGTTAATTTTAATTCTAAATGTATTTCTCCTACACAGAAGTGTACTAAAACCAATAGCCCTATGAAGCTGTTGATTAATTTTCAATAAAATCCCAGGTAGGACATATTACATTCATTAGCATATGTGCATTTATCCTTTGCCACCCAAAACACGAAAGTGTATTAGGTTAGTCAAATTACATCATAGCATATTTAGCTTAAGAGGATTCAAATAAGTTCAGCAAAGAAGTACAAAAAGAAAAATAATGTTAAATACACTGGGTAGTTCTGTGGCACTGGAATAGGTCCATCAGTGGTTTAAGGGCAAAGAAAACAATAAAGCTGGGCAGGGGCCTAGAGAGTGATGGGTGCGATGGGTGGGAAGACCTGCGTGCAGCGGTGCAGCCGCAGGGAGTGGTGGGCAGCCTACTGCGAGGGTCCCCGGCTGGAGGGCATTTCGGGCAGAGGAGCAGCGCAGGCCAGGCCCTGTACTCAGGGCTGAGCAAATGCCATATGCTGGATATTTAGAAGGTGAATAAAACAGAGAGGGAGAATAAAAAAAAACAAAGTTTGTGATCACTGCTGGAGAGGAAGCAAACTGGCTGCTGTGAAAAAAGTGAAGGAAATAGAGTATTTTATAATCAGGTCCACCCACTAGCGACTGATGATGAGATAATCAGAGTTAACTTTTCCCCATCTATTGTTTCATCCCCTCTCAACTGTGAATTTTTTGTTAAGATTTTATTATTTATTTATTTTTAGAGAGGGAAGGGAGAGGGAGAGAGAGAGAAACATCAATGTGCGGTTGCTGGGGGACATGGCCTGCAACCTAGGCATGTGCCCTGACTGGGAATCGAACCTGCGATGCCTGGTTCGCAGCCCACGCTCAATCCACTGAGCTACGCCAGCCAGGGCTCAACTGTGAATTTTGGTTTCATTGTACATATCATTTATGCAATGTCCATTATTGCTTGAAAATTCAGAAAACGGTCCCTGCCTTGGTTTCCCATCAGTGAAAAGGAATGTGATTTAGGATAGGTTTTGCTGTTATTTTTGTTGGTTTTCACTTATTTGAAAAACATTTATTATGAACTTTAAAAAAGTGAATGGTGTGGAGGGGCTTGTGGAGGCTACCTGACAGGAGAGTCAGCGAGGCCTCTCAGAAGCTGCACCTGAGACGAGAGAGCCAACAATGTGTGGGGACCAGAGGGGGAGGGGTCCAGGAAGAAGGAACAGGAAGTGCCCCCAGGTGGAAAGGAGTTAGTACATTTGAAGCTAACCCCTCCAGATGCCCAGTGTGGCTGGAGCGGAGTGTGGGAGGGGTCCCAGCAGGAACAGGAGACAGGGCCAGACCACTGAGGGCCTTGTAACCATGGTTCGTGGAGAGGGTGGGATGGAAATTTGATAAGGTGGCTCAGCTATCTACACAAGGTCATCCAGGCCAAAAGCAAGGAGATTATTTTTTAAAAAACTTGTCATGAGAGAAGTGTCTATGACAGCCTTCAGGTGAGCTACCAGAGAATGGAAGAATAGTAGCAAAGTGAGAAAGCCGAGGGAAGATGGTGTTTGAAGGAGGAGAAGGAGCTAATGCTGATAAGAAGTCAAGTAACAGGAGGACTGAAAAACGTCCACAGAATTTAGCTACACTGTAATCACTGGGGGTATCGGCAAAAGTTGTTTTAAATTTCCCAGAAAAATCAAAACAAAGGATGAAAAGCATATGCTACAAGAATAATATTTGATTATTAGCATTTTGTAAGAGGATAATGTTCCATTGTTAGAACTTTAAAGATGGATCCTCCTCTAATTTTGTGACGGACAATATATCTGTTAAGATATTTCCACATTCATACCCCCATCCTCTGGAATGGTAACCTTAACAGTTTGTTAAGAGCCCTGACAGCACAATGCGATGCAAGCACAATTTATCTTTACATTGAATGCTAAAGATTTACAATGCTTTACTTGTACTACTTTTACAAGTATTACTTTCAGGGTTGATACTTTTAGGACAACAGGAATCTGAGTTATGAAATTGGGTTGGACAAAATTCCATGAAAATAGATCTTGCTCTACAAAAGCATTTACGAAAATATTGCTAGAATGGGGCAGAAAAACAACAGCACCACTACCAGCATCCCTTGCAGACTCAATGTTCACTATATTCCTAACTCCTGTCCATCAAACCTGTGGTTTCCATTCACTCTCAAACAAGAATCCCCTTACTTGCAAGTCATTCATCCGCACCAACATTCTGCAACTGTGACATACTTTTTACTCTGACTCCAGGCGTTTCCCCCATGTCCTTTCCCAGAAAGTTCCTCCTGCTCTTCACTGTCAAGCCAGGTGCATAGCACATGACGTTTAATAATCAAAATAAATTGCATTTACGGGCCATAAACTATCTTCCCTCTTCCATAAAATATCCTAGCTATTCTAGTCCACAATTACTCCGCTCTACACTTTCATAGGAATTTCAGTCAAATGCATAAAATATCTGAGTATAAACAATACCTGGAAAAAGTACTTGTGAAACAATTTTTAAAAGATAATAAAAATACTTTATAAAACATTGCCCATTTAATCTAGATATGGTTACGTTAAAATATTTGTTAAATATAACACTTTGTTAACATAATACCAACTGATATAACTATTTGTTAACATGGCAAGCAAATGCTACAGACAGACAATTATTCCTACGAGACCTACTCTTACAGACCAAGGGCAGCTCTCTCTTGGCAGCGTGCTAGGAATGGCCCCTCCCAGAGCAGGCTGCATCCTGGCCAGCCTTCTTTCCATGACAGCTAAGTGGGCGATCTGAGTCCATGCACACCTGCTATCCAGAACAGTGCCCTCTCTCTTGCTGGGAATAAGATTTCATTGTCAGAGTGTAGGTATGGTTTCAATAGGTGATTTATCTATTGTTATTCAGTTACTCTTGGAAACAAAGGCTGAAAACTCACTATGTGAAAAGAGCACAGAAAGAGAAATCAGGCAACAAGGGCTCTACCCATCAGTGCGTGGGGCTGGGCAAGGCAGGTGCTTGCTGAGCCCCGACTCTCTTATCACCCAATGGTGATACCTGCCTTGTCTTTTTCATGAGGTTGTTACAGAAATTATCTGAGGTACTGTCTGAGAGTGTACTCACAGATAGGTGTACAACAAAATGCTGTGAAAGGGGCTAATTTAAAGTTCCAGGCGCAAAGAAAGAGCTCAGGCTAATATACTGATTACATATATACTTAAGTTATTCATTATATTTAAATATATAATTTCTAAAAATATATATTTGACCACTGAAGATGCTGTAATCTAAATGGAAATGGAGACACACAACCAATGTACACACACCACTTTTGGGAAGAAGCATTTTTTAAAAAGGCCAAGAGCCTTGGATTCCAACACCAGCATCTAAATAAAAACAACCAGGGGCCAAAATAACACCACCAAAAAAATTAAAGGCAATAACACCTTTCTTCTTTATTGCTCTAATTCAAAACGGCCTGGTAAGAGAGAAAGAAAAATTATATTTCCACCTAAGGGCTACCCCAATTAAAATTCTGAATGTCTCTTACACCAAGAGCACTGGCTTACTGGCAGATTATTAAGCCCTGGACCAATGACACTCTGTTAGACCTGTATTAAAAACGTGGTTTATGTGGTGCAGGGTCAGATCAGTAAAGAGCTGTTAGCAGATGACAGGTTTGATTACCGCTGGCTGCAGGCAAGACGTATGGATCCCTGAGGAACAGCAGCACCGGCTGGTGGGACAGTTTGCTGGAAAGGTCAAGAACAGGCATGTCAGCATCAGGGGACGACGGTAAACAGAAAACACTACAAACTAGCTTTGAGGGGATCAAACTGCTGTGCAGGGACGTCTCAAGGCCTGCGCATCACACAGTGTGGGTGAGTAATAGCACGCAGGGTTGGAGGGAACCGACCAGCACTACGTTTGTCTCCCAGCACTTCTTTGTGGGATTTGAAGCAGATACACAATCTACACAATAAATCATTGCTGCAAAGTGTTTTTTTCATCTTGTAGTATGATTATTGATAAAAATACTATTCTTATTTTTTGTATGAAATGATGTAGGGCTCTGATTCTTTCACTCCTGGATGGAACTGGTTACTTCTGTAACTTCCTATCAAATATTTACTATCTTACAATCAATTTCCCAACAGAGGTTTTCAAGAAAATTATGACTTAAAGCACTTATAGCTGGTAACTAAACATTTAACAAAGCACAGTCCTTTTCCCAATTTGTGCAGTTTAACTCCCAAATGACAGCTGTTAGTTTTTACCTTGACTCTTCAGATTCTGTCTCATCAAAAGATCTAAAAAAAAGTTTTCAAAAGAAAAAGCCATATAAGTTGAGTCAATATTTAGGCCAACAAAGTTAAAAACAGACAGTATTCCTAAAGCTCTGAGTTGGGGGACATTTTGAAAAGGAAGGAGTTCACACACAGGCACTGCACTGCTGATTGCCTCTAAAGAATCCAAGACTGCAATATACTTGAATTTCAATTTTCCTAAAGATCACTTTAAAATCCTATACTTTTACTTCCAAATTTATATAATGAAAAAAAGATTTCACTCATTGCCATTTCCAACATCTCTTCTTAAAAATACACAGCTGTGTATGAATCCCAACCTCCCAGCAAACACATATGTGTTAGAACAGGACACACTGACAAGGCAGACGGCTGGTGAGTAGAATGCACAGTCCTTGCTCTGCGGTGAGCAGAAAGTACACCTGCTGGTGAGGGAGCTGTGGCAGGTATTCGCAGCCTCTCACTCAGCAGACAGCTGGGCTTAACAGGACTTTGGGTGTGGTTAGCTTGAATGCCTTGTAGTTAGTGAGGGTCCTTCAGGCAGGTCTGTACACAGAGAGAAAAATGGACAAAACCATCTTCTCCATTTGAATATGCAGAGAGTCTGAGGTGATGTATTTCTTTGTGAATGTATTTAACTTGTCAGGACGTTGCTGACCACCTTCAGTAAGCAGCTTGGCACAAGTAAGGTGCCCAGAGCTGGGTGAGTGGCTTATTTCTGAGTTAATTCTTCAGAAGAACGTTTCCCAGTGGCCGATGATGTCCAGTGCCTGGTCCCTTGGTGGGCAGGGGTCAGGGTCTAGAGCTGGCATTAAAAATTTCAGAGGGAGAGGCAGTAGGACAGTGGGGACCAGAGCTGGAAGACCTGGGCTCCACCAGCTACAATGAGGGAGATCTTAGGAAAGCTCAACTCTAAAATAAAGGGAGTTGGGTATATTCATCTCTAAGGCCATTTATATTTCAAAGTTATATGAATATAGGTGTGCCAGGGGGATATACAGACTGTGCTCATGTGTGAACAAATTAACATCTTAGTCCCTAAACAGGATATCTAGATTCACAACTCCCATCATGGGACATTGCTCCAGATAATAGCATGATTTAAAAAGTGAGTTCCTCACGTTGTAACAAGAATTACTGAGCACTCGTTGCTGGGCCGCGACGTGGGGATGAGGCCTCAGGAGGAATTCCTCTGACTACAAGCAGGGGGCGAGCAAGCCAAAGAATGGGTGTGGCCAGGCTGCCCCTTGCCAGTACCACTGTGGGGGTGTTTTTAGGTCAATTAAGTGACTGAAGAGTAACTTAAAATATGTGTCCAAAAAGTGAACAACAATTCTTACCCACAACTCTCTGCCTTTGGTAGAGACGGCAAGTGCCGTACGTTTAGGAAATCAAGAAACAGTTTGGGAAGTTCTTCATTTTCTAAAATGACAGCCTGTGAAAGCAGAAAACAGATTTAGAAAGTAAAGTCTGCTAGGCAATCAATCAAAGGAAGTATTTCAAAAAGTCATAACCATCACCCAAGTTGTTACAGCATCATTCCTCACCATCAATATAAGGCATGGTCCCCACTTTACCCGTCAAGAATTCAGGCCGACACACATTTTATTCATTGTCGGCAAATGCTCCATTTTACCTATTCTTTCATGCAAACATTATTTATTAAGCAGCTACTCTTCAGATGCTGATAAGGGGAACACAGGGCACCAGGCAGACACAGTTTCCACCTCACAGAGATTCTAATCCAGAGTGAGCATTTGAAAAACCCAGGAACATCAACAATACTGTCACAGTATGTACATCAAATTGTCGTTACTGAGTGATAAGGTGGTCTGGTGTGTGCGTACCTATTATACGAGATCACTACTGTTTAGGAAATACCACACATGGCTTTTTAACTGGAAGATTTAGTCAAGACCTCTCAGCTATCACCTGTTTCAGCATTAGGATCAACTGACATTTATTGCTATTCGGACGGCTCCACTTAAAGGGTCAGTAACAACTTTACCACTAAGTGTAAATCAGTGTATATGCTGAAAAAAATCTATAGAGTTGTTCCATTTACAGAGCTCTGCTAAAGAGCTGGCATAATGGCATAACCATGTCGGTTCCCAGATATCCAAATCATGCAATTTTAAGGAGAAATTGAATGCGGAACTATAGAATGCATTTTTATATGTATCTGTTTTTTTTAAGAGTCAGCCAGAGTGTGTGAATTGATTGCATATTTGTCCCTTCCTCCTTCTTTTCTGCAAAGATCATGGAAAAAGCATCAAAGAATGAAATTAATCTATGATTTAATCTAACTATTTTCGAGAGCCATTTTCATAATTTACCATGGCTGCTCTCCCCTTCCCCCAACACACAATAAGCACATGTTGTTTAAAGAACAATGAGAGTAATGGTGAAATGTCATTCACACAGCAGAGCAGGATACGCTCTGCAAGGTGACACATAAAATATCCGGTTGGCCAAAAAGGTCATTTGGTTCTTTCCGTCTGATGGTTCTAGCAGGGCTTAGTTGTCTTTAACTTCATTCAGAACAATTTTGTTACATTATATTGTGACAGCTGTCGTATCAGTGCGCATTAAAAAACATCAAAATTGGTGAATTTTTATGCAGCCAATTCAATATATAGAAGATGGAAGAAAATAAGTAACATTTTTGGCATATTATGCTTTATTATGTCCAGAAAGGTAAAAATGCAACTGAAACACAGAAAAGATTTGTGCAGTGTATGGAGACAGTGCTGTGACTGATCAAACACGTCAAAAGTGGTTTTGCAAAGTTTGGTGTTGGAGATTCCTCACTGAACAATGCTCCACAATTGGGTAATGAGCTGAAGTCAACAAAGGCAATCAAATCGAGCCATTAATTGAGAGCAATCCATGTTATACCACCAAGGAGATAGTCGACATACTGGAAATACCCAAATCAATAGTTATTGGTGAAAATGAAAAATGTGTCTTTTATTTTACGGAAAAAACCATATGGACTTTTTGGCTAACCCAATATATAACAAATGATAAAAGAAAGGTGGAATTAGGTACATCTTGTATATGCATAATTCTATATAATGTATTATTTTCAGCCATAATGTATACACTGAGCTGCCCGTTTCTTACAGGGTTTTGGAACACTGTTGCCTAATTCAGGATACACAAATCGAGTGAGTGACTACTCAGGCTGCCAGTGCTAGTGGGCTGACCTCTGGACAGCACTAGTGCACAGCCCTCCTCCTGTTCAGTTCCTGCAGAGGGGTCTTCTCAAGAGCCAGTCCCGTCTGGGGCTGTTACTCTTCCCTACATAGCTCATTGTACCCACTGAAGTTTAACGAATAAACAAGAGAAACAAAGACAGTGCTTAGGGGTTATAATTTATTAAATAGGTAAACAGCATCTGTTATGTTAGGCACTGGGATATGGCAGTGAATACAATGGTCCACCTGAGTGGGGGCTGGTGGAGAAAACTAGTGATAAGTAAACAAAACACATACACCCTAAACTTGCCTTAGAATGTGGCAATGCGGAACTGAAAAAGTCTACCACTCTCTAAATGTTTTCCCATCCATCCATAATTCCATCTATCTAAAATGTTTATTCTTTTTTTGATATCTAAAAAAAAAAGAAAAGAAAAAATCTTAGGAAAAAATCCTTTATCCAAAGGCATACTTTCTTTACTATTTCAGTTAATTTCCTTTAAATTATTTGACCTTCACCTGAATTTTTACATACCTGAGGAAATTTGGGGGTGCCTAGAACTCTATGTTCTAGCAATCATCATATATATGATGCTTCAAGGAAATGTGTCTTAATATAAGTGGCAATGATTATCTATCTGTTTCTAGATATCAGGTTAAGAGAGTAACATAATACCTATTTGAATAGTAAAGCTTAATATTGTAACAAATACAGGGCAGTTTACCCAAGCAATAGTTTTAATTATGTGTACAAGTGGTAGCTTTCAGATTAAAAAAAAAAGTGTGTGTGTGGGGGGGGGGGGTAAATGTCCTTATCTCCACCCCCACCTTTTAAAATAAATTAAATCAATAACAAGTGTGGGACACTTTTAATGACCTGAACTACTTAATTTCCAGGATCTTGAGACATGTCATCCATCACCGCAGTATGGAGGAAGACATCTCTTGAGTGTTCAGAGGGTTACTTTGGTTTTATTAATGCAAGATTTAGGGAATTTTAACAAGGTGAATTGTTTATTTGCCTTGACAGATTGGCTTACAATGCACTGGCTACATCTCCAGCATGATCATTAATGACAAAAGACAGGAAAAAGCTGTTTACACTGCAACACTGGACAGGGATTAATCCTGCTCAGCCTCCCCCAAACCAAAAGTGATATTCCAAATAGAGGATGGCATTGTTTCAGGTAAGAATATGGTTAAAAAAAAAAAAGTCATGTGGAAAACTCCAGACTTTTGTGCGCATTTCTTTTGAATGTTTAATGAAAATGCCCAAATAAAAATTTCCGTAAAGCAATGACCAACAGAGATTTCAGGATTTATAGTTATCAAGAAGGCAGCATTGGCGGCTAAGTTAAACATTCAATTTTGTGGTAGAAGTATTTCTTGAAACCTGCCAAGAAGACTTGTAAGAAAATAATTAATATGTAAACCCAAGCAGAAATACAGTATAATATAGATTTAACTAATTTAATACCACATATACAAGTGAATGACTGTCATGAATTAGTAGAGAGATGCAAAAGAGAAATTAAATTAGTTTGAATGCTTTGGTTTGTAAACACACAATCTCATTCCATGATGGACCCAAGAGTGAGGCAGGTCTATTCTGCCTCTATTCACACCTTCCGTTTCTTCAAAAGCTTTTGCTCAAGAAGAACCACTCTTTCTAGAAGCTGCACCCTGGGGCCAGCCCACCTGCTTGGGACTGTGGTCTGGTCTAAATCGCCCAACTTTAGTTCATGGATAAGCTTTAATTTTTTAAAAATTACTTACATTACAGTTTTGAATATCAAATCATTGTTTTAGCTTGCTTCTCTTTATTGACTAATCATTTTCATTTTTTAGAGAGGCAAGCGGGCAGCTTCAGAGCAAGACATGGATTTGAACAACTCCCCCACTTTAGAGGGTTACTGGGAGGACTGGATGAGGTCTCCACGAGACTCTGGCACACAATGAACATTCAGTAAATGTTAATTCTGTTTCCTCTGAATCTTTTTGTTGTCTCCATTGCCCTCAACCTTATGTTATTGGTTATGGAAGTTTGGATTATTGTTCATCTACCACACAGAGCTTCTAGGCTCTCAATGATTCATGGATCCCTTTGAAAAGTGGATGAAAGCTAAGAATCTTGCTTGATAAAAAATACACATACACACACAATTGTGCTGACAATAGCCGAGGGTTCCCAGATTCCTGAAGGCCCAGCAGAGGACACCTGCTTTGAGCTGTGACATGGCAGTAACGCCGCTGGGCGCACTTTTCATTCAGTCTGGAGCCTGCGGCATCAGCAGGCCTGTGCCGTGTGCCGGCCCCCCCAAGGACACGCTGCCTTCCTGTTGCAGTTTTCTCCTTCTTTGTCAACTGGAACCCCACTGCGGTGTGTGCCGCTTTGTGGTTAGAATTCATTAGTGCTTTCAGCTCTGAGCTGTGGGAGAACATATCTGTCTGCCAGCGAGGCGACCCTGGCGAAGGATTCTTTCTGGTAGACCAAAATCTACTGCTGCGCTGATTTCAGAAAGTACCGCAGTTCATATGTGTGGCTTGTGTCTTCTATATGTAGCTCTAGACTCAAAACCAACTGTGGTGCTGAGGGTTTCCGAAGTTAGCAAAGCATGAATGAAAATATGATTTAAACTTCATTAGTGCTGGGTTAGAGCACAGCTGATGGGGCCCTAGTGCACTACCCTCGTCACGAGAGGGCAGTGATGGGGCCCAGGCCCAGGGCCACCTAACTGTTTAGCTAACAGCTTTGATGGCAGCGTTCTGACACTGCAGGCAGGTTGGGACACATGGCTGGGCAACTAATTCGTGCAGTGAAACATCCAAATTCAAATGATCATGATGAGTTGGAGAAAGAGTTGGAAATAAATTCTATGAAATTAAAATTTACAGGAATAAGTACTGAGTCAAATACTATATGAGGCAGAATTAACAACCCATATGCAAGATGGAGGGTAGCTGTTCCTGTGCAAGTGCTGTCGGTCTGCAAGAAGTGCCGCTGCCACAAGGTGTAAAATGAGCTGAGCGGTACTCTCACTCCACTTAACGCGATATTGTCTTCTTCCAGGGAATGAGGTCCAAGTAGTGGGTGCCAAGCAGGGAATGAGGCAGGGGAGGGCCAAGGGGTATGTGGCCCTCAAGTTAACCAACTGTTCTGTTAAGGAGGCTGACGGTTTTCAAAGCTGCTGGAGCAAGAAAAAAGTACCGTCCAAACTAGCAGAAGAGGAGTCTGTCTCTAACTGAAGCCTGTGCAATAAAACCAGCAAAAGAGGCACGTGTACAGATAGAGTAGGCATTGTAAGAGCTGCTAAATATCCTGGGCTCTGAATGCTTTTAGTTGCTCTTTCAGACACATGGAGACTGGAGATGCTACAGAATTAACAGAAAAACTCATTAAAGAAATTCCTGTTCAATTTATCACTTAGATAGTACGTAGACTAAAAATCAGGTAGTATTCGGATGCACACAGAAAACAAGATTAAATCAAAGAGTTGTAACAACTGTGTGATACACTATGCAACAGACTTTGCTGCTAGTATATCCAACCCTGATCAATATTAAAACTGGGTAATTAAGTGTCCCTGGGAAAAAGGAAAAAAAAAAAAAGAAAGAACAGAAAAGTTATTCTTTACCCAATGTTACTCATTTTCAGAAGAATACATGACTTTCCTTAAAATAAACCAGATATTCCTTCAGAAACAGCACTCTAGAAGAATGGGAAAAAACCCCATGCTCTACAAAAACATTTACAGAAACCCTGCCAGAACTGGGCAGGAAAACAACAGCACTGCTACCAGCATCCCTGGAAAGCCCAATGTTTACTCCAGGAGAAATGTCTTTTTTATTGAAAAGGCGCAATTATCATCATGTAACACAAATCACAAAAATCCCGATTTTTCTACCCTATCAGCTTTATAAAATCATGTTCCCAGAGGAGACCATTGACTAGTTGCACATGTTCTTTATCTGACATCCCAAATACTTAATTGTCAGTTATCTTTTCTTCTTTGGTAAGTAAAATGCAGTCACGAAATTACAGAGGGACTTGTTCTGCCTTAACCTTCACTAGATGCCATCATGCAGTGGAAAACACTGGTAAAATATCACAGGATAACGCCGTCCGACAAGGGAGACATATAAACACTGTAATGATTTCCCATGAGTTTCCATTTTAGAAAATTGTCACTAAGGCGAGCATAAACGGTGACACATCTCCACCGAGGACATGGGGAAATCGAACGCTGGCATTCTAGTTAGGTCCAAACCTACCCAGCAGCCAATTATAACGGGAACGGAACATCTTGTTGAAAACTTGGACAAGACCACTTTGCTAACCTTCCAAGATCACTGCACAAAGCTGCATCGCTTTCACTGATTTGATCCTTTTATTCCCTTTTCAAAACATTAAAAAAAAAAAAGCAACCCACGTTTCTTCCCATTGTCTATCAAGGTTTGTTATAAAACTGCAGGCAACCTCTCTGTCACAAAAGCCAGGGGACTGAGCTAAGTTGGGATGTTTCCAGGAATCCTTAAAGTCCTTTTCCCATTCCACTTAGTTTGGTTTGAAATGTCCGACTGTTGAGGTGACAAAGTTCATGACAGTTTTTCCTCGCCTCACCAAGCAAGAGGCTTCATAACACACCTACTTCAGAGGTGCAGCTAAGAACAAGGAGAGAGAAAAATCAATACCTCCTCACTGCAGTAAGTGGGCTGCAGTGTCGCTATCCTCTGGGACCGAACCTTCGCGCGCACAAGGCTCTGCAGCCCAAGCTCCGTCTTCCACTTCCCTCCCCCGCACTTGCTCGCAATTTCGCCACAGCGAGGTTATCAAAGGAACACTTTTAAAAAGGCAGCCAGTAAACAGACCTAAGAGGACTTGTGACCTCCTGAAACATGTAAATCAGAGGTGCTTCTGAAGAACCTACTGCACTGTGCACCCTTTGTTTTGTAAGACACATGGTTCCCAAGATGCGTCTGCTCCGGGCCTGGAAAAACGGCAGCACTCAGAGAGTTCAGACAGCCGTGTGCAGCGGGTTCACAGGTCTTTACAGACCATCGTGCAAGAAATCTGAGGACCTGCACTAAAAGCTGAATGCTGACGATGGACTATTAAAAATAGTCAAGAATATATAAAAAGAAATAATGTAATTTGGCTTCAGAACAATTTGAAAGAAGAAATAGCATTTGTGATCCTTTGACTAAAAGATAAAACTAATCATGGAACAAAAGAAAAGTGGAAAACTGACCATCTTTTAAGCTATTTTAACATCAAAATTTATGTTCTGGAATATTTATTCACAGAAAAGTATTCATTTAACACCTACTAAGTATAATCACTGGAGCAACGGTTAGCCAATAACCATCATCCTGCCCTCCCAGGACTTACAGTCCAGTGGGGAAGATGGGTAGTGTCCAAATGACCACAGTAATGAATGTGAGATTGCAAACTGAAACCAGGGAAGCAGCTAGCTGTTGAAAGCGTTAGTAACAAAGCACCCTCATTAACCCGTGGGGTGAAGGAGGGCCTCCCTGGGAAAGTGATTCTACAGCTGGGAGTTGAATAAGCTAGTAGAATGAAAGGAATGGGATATTTTAGACATAACGCACAGCAAGGTCAAAGGCCAGTAGAGGGTGGAAGCATGGCATTGGAAAACCAGAAAGGCAGCCCGTGTGGCTGTGCCTGAGAAAACAGGAAGCTGAGCGATGAGGCAGGAGAACCTGAGCTGGACAGGCTGGGCAGGGCTTCTGGGTCAGGGGAAGGATTTTGCTCTTTCCACTCTCTGGATGTGGGGGCCATCAAGTGGTGTTACCTGGGTAGGTGGTAAGTGGGGTATCTAGGTACACATAACACAATCTGAGTTACATTTTGACCATAACTGCGGCAGCAGCATTCCTCAGGTCCAGGGGCCACGCACTGAACCTTCTTTGGCTGTCTCTGAACTGCTTCTGAATCAAGCCACTGAGTTAATACTAATGACTACATTTTCATTTTGGGGTTCTTTTCAAATCTGCCTCATCTGTTTTTCTTAGATTCTTGATCTCTTCTTATGCCTTCAATTACTTTAGACCTTTTTATGTTGGGTTTCTAGTAAATTGTGCTTTTATTTGTTCTTGGAATTTAACCCTGCTGTTTTGTTGACTCTCACTCACAGCTGTTTATTTTCTTCTGTGTTTTGTACTTTTGACCCATGAACTCATCTTCAGCAAGGCTGTATCTGTGGGATAGGCCAGGCCAGTTCCAAGGTGTGGCCCCTACTCTCAGTGGATTTGCATCTGCTCCTAGGAATCAGTTCCCAGATTGGGGTCCTGGAGATATAATCTGCATTGATTACATCACAGCCAATGATTACCATAAATTTTAGATAGAGGGTTCTGCGACCAAGCAGATACTGGAAATATACATCTTGAACTCTCACAAAATATGGTCGAGAAGCATTAGGAAAACTTGTCCACGTTCAGTGTGGTTTTCATATGTCAGTGGTCTCCAAAGGGGGTCACAGGCATGTGGGAAGTTAGGCAAGGCCATTAATTGTGATTCAGGAAAACAAATATTAGAATGTCTATTTTAGATTAGACAAATAAGGAAATCTATCTTTTTAATTTTTTTAATGTGTGGATTTTCAGTAGTACATGCATATAACTTCTTGTTAAATGTGTATATGTATCAGAGTATTAAGTGCAAACCTTTTTTTGATAAGGTTATATTGTCCTAGGCCAGCACACTATGCCTCTGGCTGCAGTGCAGTAAAGAGTCTGTAATGGCCAGTAAGGCCCAAGCTATCCACACAGCACTGCTGAAACAGTAGTCTACCCTAGCCTAGTTACCCTTTTTCTGAGGGTATAAATCTTTTACTGGAAATGCCCCTCTCACCACTTTTCAAGTGGCCAACTCCTACTTACCTGTCATGTCTCAGCTCAACGGTTACCTCCCTTAGGAAACTTTCCCTAAACCCTCAGGTGGGGATAAGTTAGTTTTGGGGTTTGGGGGTGTTTTTTTGGCAAAATTACAGAATCATTTTATGTGATGTGATAAATACGGGGTTGAATCATAAACTTTCACCAATTTTAACCTACCAAGTACAGCAAATTTAGTATGGTTTATAACAATGATATTTACTTAATGCCTACTTTGTGCCAGGTTCTTTATCTTATTTAATTTTCATCATACTGTGAGACACTATCACTCTACAAATTCTACCTCTGAGGAATTTTGGGCTCAGAATGGCTAAACCACCTGGGTAAGGTTTCTTAAGGCTTAGGAGATGGTCAGGGTCAGGACCCAGGTCTCATCAGATCCAAACTACTGATCAATTGATATATCGCTTCACTGAGTCATTCATTCCATAAACTTTTAGTGACATACACCACACGCACAACGGCACTGTGCTACATAGTTTAGTTCTTTTCTTACCGGATTTTACTGGAATCCTTTATCTTTCCCTATACATAAGTTTTTGCTGTATTTATAAATTTAATTTATCCCATAGATACACTTAAGGGAGCTATTGAAATTGACTCCCTTAAAATACATTCCTGATTTTCCTTAGATTTTACATTTATCTTAACATCTCAACTAATTCTTAAAAGTATATAAAGACTCCCAGAAGAACACAGGCAACGAATTCCATTAATCTCTGTCCTACATTTAAAAAAATGAAAATGAGAGTAAAATCCAGAACAGCCTGACCTCATAACATTTCAAAACCTACCTGATGATCTCTGACCAACTCGATTCTTCTTTGACTGGGCACAACACTTTAAAGCCACATTTTATACACTTCGGGTTCATTTAAATTACCTAACTGTGTGTTGAGTAACAATGTGACTCAAAAGACAGGTCGTAGCACCAGACTTTATTTTCTTGATAATCCAATAGAAAAAAAAAAAATTCTAAAAGCAATTATAAACTAGCTACTTACCTGTAAGTCAAAACTAAGATCAGGAAACTAACACATTTGAATAAAACCGCATTACAAAGCAAACCAAAACTGAGTTAGTAATTCAAATAATGGGGTATAACACACTACATTAAGTATGAATTATAAAATTGCTTATGGAAGTGCTTTCTTATTACTTTAAAGAAGAAACAGTAATCAGAACTAGGCTTGTGAGATGTTGCCTGCAGCGCCTTGGGAGACTGGTTTTTAACGAAAGATTTACAATTAGCATAGCCTATGCATGTTGATGAATCGATGTTTTAAAGTGCTCAAAGTGCTTGAAAACAATTTGCTCTCTCAAGTCCCTCAAATATTCCTCCAACTACCTAGCTTACTTCTCTGATTTATTTAGCATTCTCTTTCTGCACACTTTGACCTAGCTCCAGCAGAGCTGGGTTTCCTGCACTGTAGTTCAGACGATGAGGCCTTCCTAGGTGCACATTATGGTTAAGACACAGTGTCCTGGGCACATATCTTTTTTTTGTTTTTAAATGAAGACCTTCAACACCATTTTATATATGTCCAGTTATAATCTCTACATTGAGTCTCCTCTTTAAATGCTACAGTTATGCAATTAATGTTTTACATGAATTAAAAAACTCTGGTTGAGCAAAGCTCATAGCACAAGGCACTCAGTGGGGACACATAGCAAGAAACAGCTAGAGAGTGAGACAGACAGACAGACACTCATTTCAAGATGCAGAAGCAAGTCCTCAGACAAATGATATAAAGAATGAAAAGTGGCCCTTGTAGAGATGGTTCATAGATCTAAAGTTACAAACAAATCAATGTAGGAAATAATAAAAAAAGGGGAGGGAAGAGGCCTTTGATCTCTTGGCTGCAACAAAAAATGCAATTAATGAAGTTGATTACATGAACACAGGTGTGTTAGTAAATGCCCGGAGAGACCATACCAACGGAGAAGCGGCACCATAGCAAGAAAAATGAGAACATAAAGGTAAAATGTATATGGCTGCTAATCACTGGGCAGTAGGTCCTAGTAGGAAACTGTTCTCTGAGGCCATGGAAGAAAGAACATATCCTCCAGGCCTCCCAAATCTAACATCGAAATAAATCCTCCCATATCTTGGAGTTAAATTATAGATGTTTATTCAGGGAATGAAAACTCAATAATGAACACTGACCCTTTCCTGGGGGTTTTCCAGATCATATCAGCTTTTTTATGAGAAACTCCCACGTATCCCAGGGAGGTAGGAACAGAATGATGGCGCAGAAAGCTATTCCACACTTAAGCAGAAACACGCAAACTCTCTCCCCGCCTTCTGCTACTGCAGGCTACAGTACCGGCTGTTAGTTACCTCCCTGAGATCCATTCTTCCCTTCCTTCTTATTAATGGCACACTGATTTTGCTGGGGGAGGGGGTGGCAAGCAAACAACAATGACAAAAAACAATGACAATAACAACCCACCCTTCCCTCCCCAAGTTTTCCCAGATTTCCCTGCCATGTGACACAGATCTGGTCACTAAGATGTCAGTGAAAGTCACTGGATGGGACAGATCCAACAAAGCTCCCTAAAAGTGAACTGTCAAGCTCTGTCGGCGCTCATCTTTTTCCCATCTCACCAGCCCTTTCCTCTCTTGCCCGGAATATGAGCGTGATCTCTGAACTCAGCTGCCATCTTGTGATCATGAGGGAAAGGCCAAAAGAATCAATGCAGTCCAGCCCCTGATAATCTGAAGCCCTGAGCCCAAACCCACAATTACCCACCACTGGCGATGCCTGAGAAAATAATATGCTTGAGAAAAACAAACACCAGTTTTAGTTCAGTGCTGTCATTCTGGCTTTACCTCTTGCCTCTGCAGATCATAAAGTCCTGCTTTTAGTCCATAGAGCAAAATAGTAGGTAGAATATTTGTAAAAAAAAAAAAAGAGAGGAAAAAAACATTCTGCTATTCTATTTTTTAAAAAGATTTTATGCATTTATTTTTAGAGAGAGGAGAAGGGAGGGAGAAAGAGAGGGAGAAAAACATCAATGTGTGAGAGAAACATCAACTGGTTGCCTCTCATATGCATCCTGTCCAGGACTGAACCTGCAACCCAGGCGTGGGCCCTGACTGGAACAGAACTGGTGAGTTTTTGCTTTGTGAGATGACACCCAACCAACTGAGCCAAACTGGTCAGGGCTTTGCTATTCTACTTTGAATTTACTAGTTTAGTGCTGTGTAGACTAATAGGAAAGAAGGAAAGAAGGGAGGGAGGGAGGAAGGAAGGGAGAGAGGGAAGGAAGAAGGAAGAAAAGAAGGAAGAAAAAACAAGCAATTCTGATATTCTATTTTTAAATCACTACTTTAAAACAAGTCCACAGCATAAAGAATAGCCTATGAAAAATGTAAAAGCAGTTAGGCTTACACATACTTGCACTGTCTATAAAAAGCAAGAAAGGACCAATATGTGAAAACCTTGTCTGCCGAACACACCAAGTGCCAAGAACACATGATGGAACAGTAGAGAAATCAAGCATATGGGTAATGGGATGAGATTAAACAAAGAAAAATGTAAGCTGATTATCCAGAAAAATATGCATCTAACAAATTGAGTCTATTAAATAAATCACAGACAGTATCCCTATGGAAACGAAAAGTGTTTCATTAAACTTATTTTACAAAAGATGTCCAAATCACCACAGAATGGGCAATGGGGAATAATTGAGCATTCGCTGGTGAAAGAAAATACAATTCTACTTTATCAGGTCCTTTTAATCACAAATTTTATGATCTTTTAACAGGTTTCTATTAAGAGCAATTAAACCGAGACAACGAGAAACTCTAGTGAGTTAAAATGACTATATACATCTTCAAGCAGAAGTTTAATATCTTAAAGATCTTACCCAAGTTTGAGGGAGAAACACTATCCACTAACAAATTAAACGAAAAACAAAAAGCTGTAAGATGTGCCTCTAGTGTCTGCAGATAACATACTTGGATTCATTTCTGCTCCCTGCTCCTGGCTGTCCCTGGCACCCTGGCTGCTGAGGAGCCAGGCACCCCTGGTGCCAGGCGGAGGAGCAGGGAAGACACAGAGGTACGACCAGATACAATGGAGGGATCAGTGCGCAACCAGCCACCCCCCTCATCAAGACAATGCACTACCCGTGCCCCAGGCCATGGTCAACTCAACGCCCTCTCCCCTAGTGTGTCCCGACCTGTGTGAACTTTCAAACCATTTATTTACTTAAATTATTTAGAATTAATCTTATGCCTTATGCAAGTTTCTTAGGTCCTCTGAGCTTCAACAGGCTCAATAATGGTATTTACCTCAGAGGCTGTAGTCATGATGAAGATTCATGCCTATATAGAAACTGCTACAATGCCTGGTATACTGTAAGCACTTAATAAATATTATTATTTATTATTGTTACTCTTAGTAGCAGTGGGAATATAAGATGCACAAAAATAACCCATTACAGAAGTTGAATAATTTAAATAGCTGATTTAATGAAAGAAAACATTTTCTTATATATTTTTTAAAGATTTTACTTATTTACTTTTAGAGAGAGGGGAAGAAAGGGAGAGACACATTGATGTCAGAGAGAAACAATGGCTGGTTGCCTCTCACATGCTCCCTGGCAGTGGGCTGAACCTGCAGTCCAGGCATGTGCCCTGACCCAGAGTCGAACCAACGACTCAGCCTTGCAGGGATGATGCCCAACCAACTGGACCACAGCAGTCAGGGCTCATACGGTTTTACTTGTGTCATTATTAACTTGTTATAAAATGCTTAGGCTTTATATGTAATCCAATTATGTTGTAAACTCCTGGTCTCTTAATGTATGCACTAAGGCATACACACACAGGTCAAAGTATTTGTTCTACTGAATTTTTGCATAGAACTCATTCAGTCACATTTCAAAGCACTATCTCTGTGGGCGAGGAAGTTCAGACGTGACCTAGTTCTGCTATGTAGAGTTCTTCTTTGCAATGGTGTTGCCCCTCTACTATCAAGAGACCTCTAATCCTTTGATCTGGAGCTTTCTCCCTTCCATCAGCCCCCTCTGACTTTCCTGCCTTCCTTGTCCAGCTTAATATTCCATTATGTACCATTGCGATCAGTTCCCTGAAATGCTTCTAACCCCATCAGCCCTCACTCTCCATTGTACTTAGGACACGGACAGTTCTGGAAGAATCCTAGCACCTCTTGCCCACACCGCAGCCAAGCTGCTAAACATGGTGAGAAAACCACATAATACAAACACACTGGTTTCACTTTCAGTTCAAGCTCTCATCCACAAAGAGTTGTCTTGCTACTTTTCTCTAGAACAGTGGTTCTCAAACTTTAGCCAGCATCATAATCACCTGCAGGGCTTGTTACAACACAGGTTGCTGGGTCCCACCTCCAGTTTCTGCTCCATAGGTTTGGGGTGGGGCCTCAGAATCTGCATTTCAAAAAATTCCCAAGTTCCCAGGTGATGCTGATGCTGTTGGTCCAGGAACCACATTTGGAGAATCACTGTGGATTCTATAGGAACCACCTTTACCCATTTCATACCTTTCGCTCTTGTTTTGAATCTCCCGTACCCCTGCTTCCACCTGCCCTCTCAGCTGGTGACTACTCTTCACACTTCAGTGAGAATACAGAAGCCACCTAGCTTGATGTCCCTCATGTTCACCTCATGTACCCTCCTGCCTGCAATATTTTTCCATCGACTTCTCTTCCTTCCTCTGCTGTATTAGGGTAGGTGTCCTTTGTTCTCTCAGATGACATTTCCTCTGGTTATACTCTGTCTCTTAGCCCACCTCTTGACTTTCTCAAATAATTAGTCCTTTATTTATAGCCTTTTCCTCCTCTGCCTATCTAATCCTATCCACACATTCACGCATCCACCCACCTATCCATCCATCTATCGAGCCATCCACCCCTCCATCCATCCATCCATCCACTCATCCAACCATCCATCCCTCCATCCATCCACCCCTCCATCCCTCCCTCCATCCATCCATCCACTCATCCAATCATCCATCCATCATCCATCCATCCACTCATCCAACCATCCATCCATCCATCCATCCATCCATCCATCCATCCATCCATCCATCCTATGCTTCTTCCACCCACAGCCTTCTTCTCATGCTCAACACAGTTACTGTCCTCAGCCTTGGGTCTCCGCCTAAACAGTACCTCAGAGGTATCACCCTGACCACTCAAACTCAAGTACTCACTTTTACTCTCTGATAACCTTTTCCTTGCTCCCTCATTTGTTTCCTTTATAGCACTAGCAATTATTTCCTTTATATGTTTACATGGTTTTTGTCCAGTTAACTCTGGTTCCAAGAACACAGGTCTAGAGGGCTACCTCATTCACCCCTTACCTCTGTGTCCAAGACAGGGCTTTGAATGCATAAGGGTTATTTCAGAGTCAGCAGAGGTAAATACTGAAAAGAGAATTTTTGGCTTAATATAAAGAGAAACTTTATAACTAAAGTCTCCCATGGAATGTTATGCTTTGGGAAGAAACAAATTCCACTGCAGCAAGTTTTTGACCAAAAGCAGCTGGAGGCCCAGTTGCTACAGAATTGTAGCAAAGACTTATAGGCAGGTAGGAAATTAAGCAAGGCATTTGCTAAGAAAAATAGTCATATCTAATATCTACATAATATTGTATGGCTTACTAAGTGGCTTCGCAGATAGCTAGTCACTTAATCCTTACAACCACCTCTGAGGTAAGGAAGATTAAGAGACTGAGAAAACTAATGCTGAGATGTTAAATGCCTTGCTTCCCTTCTTAATAACACCCAGCCTAGATCTTCCAAGGTGGGCAGTCTGCCCCTTGGGGCGGGTGAGCTGAACAGCTGGGTCTTACACTATTCCTTGCTTCACTCTCTCCCTGAAGGCTTCTTGTGGTTCCTTCTCTCACACATTTTGTTCCTTCAAGGATCAGCCATGCCCCCCTTCACCCTCTGGCTAGAGGTGGCTTACAGCCCCTCCTATAAGCTCTGTAGCCAAGGTGTGGCTGAATATTTAAGCCACACTCATCAAGGAGGATGGCGAGGCAAACTGATTCAGAGGGTCAGGAGACTAGATGATGTGGCTTATGATGAACTACCAACAAAAGAAACAACTGCCCACCCAAGTCTCTTGAATAATAAACCAAGCAGAACAGTGATGCTGCCATTTGGTGTCAGACTCACCCTGTGACTCAGATGAGAGACCCTTTTCAACCGCTTTATTGCAGCTCATTAATGAGGGTAAACATCCATAAGGATAAAGAGAAATTGGAAACAGCCTATTGAGCACATTTTTAATACAAAAAAACCCCAAAAATATAGGTTGAAAATGAGCAAGCTTAATTTGTCTTTCATTTTTAAATCTCTTTATCATAATCAGTGCTAAAAACAATTGTTAAATTTCAAATGTTTTCTACTTTTTTTTTTTTTAAACACAGCCTACCATGTCTTCATTTCGGGAAGAGGAAAACAGCTATTTGCCAGAGCAACCCTGTCTTGAGCACAATTCTGCAGCCATAAAACACTGAACCAGACATCAAACAGAGCTCCTAAAGCACGCCCCCGAATAATGCATAATGCAGTGAAGAGAAGCTTCCCAACTGTGCTAACTCTTCTTGTTTGGTCTCACTGATGTTTTCTTAAGACGGTTTTTGGGTCAGAGTAAACTCCTGAGGACTGATCTGACACTCCCTTTGAAACTAATTACGTTAAACAGCAGGGGCCCCTTCCAGTCTAAGCTGGAGAATGCAAGACGGTCAGAGAATTCAGCGCGCTTGGGGTTAATGTTCTCATTTTTAGGAGCTTCTTTATTCTTAGATATCCCCAGCTCCACTAGGTAGCTGTCCTTAGAATACACTCCAAAATGTTTAAGAGCTTAAACATTAATTTTCTAAAAATCTAAAGGGAAAAATATATGTTTCAAGTTAAGACTTTCAGCAGAGTGCTGCAGTGATCATACACATGTAAGGGGAACTGGCTGAGGGGAGAAAAGGGGTGAATCCGTGTCTGTGTCTGAACTCTCTGCCACTAACCCAGTCTCCACAGGACAGGCGCTGCTTCACTGCTGATTCAAATAGGGATTACTCCGGGAAAAACACGGATGCTAATGCTGTGGAAACCAAAGGATCTCAGTGACTGTTCAGTGGCCTCTGTAATTAACCTGATCAGTGGCTACACCAGTAATACGAATATTTAGTGAATCCCAAAGCACATCTTTTCAAATATATCAACTTCACTGTAAATAAAAATAGAAGCAATACAATCATAGTTTTAAAATAACCGCTGTTACTCCGCTGCTTGAGTCTGAAGCAGGCCGACGAGGTGCGGGTGGGCAGCCAGGCTGACACTGCAAGGTCAACTGGCCTTGGCCTGGAGGTCTGCCTTGGTCAGTAACTCAGGTGGGTTTCACTTTGCGGTCATCAGAATCGTTTAAAAAATGATTATTTTACGCATATGACATATGATAGAACCAAACATTCAAAAACATCTAAAAGTCCCATTGTTAAATTTTCTTAAGGCTGGGAAAGAACAAAAGAGAGACTATATAAGATGCCCTTCAGTAATGTAAAAGTCAGCGGGATATGCAAAATTAAAATTGTATTGCTATCAAGAAAAAACAGGGAAGGGAATGGAAGTGAAAGAATAATCAAACACAACCTGAATTGCTGTACCCGTGATGAACAGTATCAGAGAAGTTCACTTGAGCTCCTTATTAGGAGTAAGTATGAGATTCATTTATTTCTGTCTTTGGGACTAATTTAATAATTATTAAGTAAATGAGAAGTAAAAATTTATTAGAAATACAACCTTCCTTTAGCCTGATTTCCTCAATTTCTACGTGAAATTGATAGGTGAGTTTTGGAAGAAAATGCAGGGTCCAGCAGAAGGAAGGCCTGCTTGAGTGTGGTTGGTGGGGTAATAATATGGGTATAATAATTTATAGTTTTAATTTGAACATTTCACCTAAAATGCCATATGGTGTGCTTGAGTGTGATATTGTTATGCTACAGAATTACATGCTTATGATTTTGTAATAACAGATTTTATATTTAAAAAGGGGCACTATTTGTGTCAGACCCTGAATTTATAATTGCATTTGGAGAAGCCTATCAATAACTAGTAATACCTTGTATTATTGTCATTATTATTACAATTATTATTGAAATAGCTTTTTAAAAGAGTTAATGTTTTTCCAAATTGAAATAGTGACACTTAGGTAAATACATTGTGTACTAACCATTGTATGCAAGAAAATCTCCTGTGGATGGAGTTAACCTTTGTTATTTTTCCTGTTAAATTTAATGCCAGTTTTTATTTTACTAAAATGCTTTGGTGAAAGCTAAGTAATTTCTCAGAACCACCCAAAGAATAAACCAAATCGACCTCTTTTTAGTTTTTGTGCATTACTGTGCAAATTTCTTTCACACACGTATTAACATTGTAGTTGTTTAGAGAGCTGAGTGGCCATAGCAAATTCCTCAAAGGCACAGATTATGTGTCAGTAATTTGCTCTGTGCCAGGCAGCTGCCATGGTAAATGCTCAATAAATATCTCCTAAACATTGGCATCTTTTCCCCATTTGTTAACAGTTTGTTACATATTTTGATAACTATAAAATTTCATTCCATGAGAAATGCTTTGTTACCATTTACTGTTTAGATGACCCACAGGTCTTCTTCTTTCCCAGTGGCACAAATTATTAAGTCGCCTGTAATTCTAAATTTTTGTAGTACATAAAGTACTTTAATTTGCTGCAACATACCACATTTTGCATGCTAAATGGAGTATGACTGAACAAGTGCTAGAACAACTGCTCGAGACAAAGGGGACCGCAATCTTCACCAGGTGACTAAGTGGCAGTGGGATATGACACAACGGCTCCTCAGTTCAATTCCACCACACGCAGGAGGCCCCGGGAGCCCTTGAAACACAGCGGATGCTCGAGAAACGTAAGTTTCCCTTCTCTTTCCCCACAGAATTCAACTACTACCGAGGAGTCAGGGACAAAGTTTTTATAATCTACAAGCCACTCTCCCCTAGAAAGTAAATGCATGTCCCAAAGGGAGTGACTAAGGCACAGACACAATGAGTGAAATGAGTGACTTTGTTTCTGCCTTTCTTTTTCCCACTTCCTACCTTCTACCTCATTCTCTTGATTGCCTGGGAGAGCAGGTTTCAACAGCCATCTGTTACGATACAGCCATAACTTTCCAGAGCGGTATGCATTTCAAGGGCAGGTCACCTACCAAATTCGAAGCAGACTGGTAAGTAGAGATTCAAAGACTAATAAATAAGAAAAGGGAAGTACCACCAATTGTTGACATGTATTTGATTTTTCAAATTTACAATAAAAGTTGCTCAAACTGTGAAGGCAAAAAGTAGATTTGGGGGCATGAAGGAAATTTCAGGGAGTGACAAAAATGTTCTAAAACTGGATTGTGCTGATGGTCACACAACTCTATAAATTTACTAAAAACAATTGAGTTGTATACTTATAATCTGTGTATTTTATGGTATACAGATTATACCTCAGTAAAGCTATTAAAAATGTGTATTTTTTTCTGTCTTTTCACTCTCTTGTAGCTCACATTCAAGAGTCTAAATGTCAGTTGATTTGGCTAAATACACACCATAACGTGCTGACCAACTTTTTCTTGGACCAATAAAAAGACTGTTAAATAAGGCTGATATCTAGTGTCAGATGTTGCCAAGAGAATGGGCAGTATTCTTTTCCTAATAAAAGATGAATTAAACATGCCACTTTTTGTATACACTATTGTATGTCAGATAGAAATAGTACTTATTTACTAAACACATACTAAGTGGGCCCAAATGACTTGTTTTACCTGAATTAAGACAAGTCCAAAATGAGGAATTCTAAGTAGATTTCAACCTCCAACTATCTAACGAGCCAGGCAATCCTATCCGTAATAATCTCCTTTTCTTTCTTTCATAATCAACACATTGGCGCCGATGGAGAGTTGGCAGCCTGGTTCCGAAGCATTCGAAGCTCTCTCCTACACGATCTGCACATCCAGTTTGCTGATTACCTCTGGGGCTCGTGGACACAGCTCTTGTTCGAAACAGGCCACGAGTGTCGCCAATGTCACGGGCCCTGCCCCTGTCCTGGCTCTCCTTTGTCAGCCTTGTCCTGCTCACCCACCACAGATAGTACTAAGAGAAGGGGGCTTTTTTTCTTCTAACTTTCAAGTTTGACAGACCCGATGCCAACTAGTCTTCTCTCCCTACCTTGGACATGAAAGCTTGTATTTTGCAGTTAAGAGCTGAGTAGACACCCTCCTCATCGTACTAGACAGTGGAGGGGGCCCAGGGTAAGTAAAACAGCTATGGCCAATAAGGACACACTACTGACTCAACGCCTCGGCCTTCAGGTTTGCCTCTTTCGCCTCAAACCCCTTTTGCTCTCCAAGGCTGTCTCTTGTGTGAAAGATTTGAGAAATTAGTTGCGTTTTCTCGTACCAGAAAAAGAGAAGAGAAAGAAATGTGAAAGTCAACCGCTTTTTGTTACAGAAGAAAATAGATTAAGTTCACATGCACATCCCAGAATCTTTCCTGCCAGGACAGGGGCACGGGGAGGAGGGAGGAGGCAGAGCTAGCACTCGCCCGGGATTCAACTGGGATCGAGTGAGGAGAACTTGCCCCTCTCCCCCTACAAATAAGGAAAACAGCCTATAATGAAATGTTTACATTACAAAGAACAACATTTACGGGAATAGTTTTAGAACAATCATCTGCAATAACAGCTTATGAAATAGGACCTAGTGAGTTCCGCAAGCAGCTTCATTATAAATGTTTGTTGAGTATTTTACTTACATTAAAATCACAAATTGCAAAAACATCAAGTTATTTAGCTAAGCTATACCAATACACGTATTACTGAGTAACAAATACATGTTTTATTAAGCGAGTGTGTTCACTGCTTGTTCACATCGTTTTTGACAAGTGGTTGGTGGTATTTAATGAGCCTGGAAGGGAAAGCAAGCCCCAATGGGTCGGTCAGCCTACCCCTGGTTTTTGAGATGTAAAGTCATTGTTGGACACAGCTTGAAGGAAAATATTTATAAATTCAACATCTGTAACTGCTATTATGGAAAGACACTTCAAAACCAAATGTGACTGCTGCCACAGGCTGCGGGTGGACTGCTGTGTAAATGGAGACAGCACAACCGGTAAACAAGGGGTTGTCAGAGCAGCGTACATGAGCATTCACGTCTGAGGTCGGGCAGCCCAGAGCTGGGTCTTTCACAGGATCTGAAAATTACCTAATTTTACCCCAAAGCCAGGGGGGAAAGGTTTCATTTAGTTTTTAGAAATAGGACGTGCTTAAAATTAGTATTCTGTGATTATTACTCTATTTGTTATTCATTGGAGACATCTGCATAAGTGATGACCACAACGTTCTCCCAAAGCACCAGCACACATCTGATGATTACATTAATTCGGGTTGTCATTTAAGTGGGTATTTGTGGTTTCTAAACAGGACTTTTTTTCCTTAGGATTTTAGGGAGGGTTAGTCAGTCCTTTTTGGTTTCTCTCCCGGTCCCCAAATCTACACCCCTTTTCATAATGCAGTGGGCACGCAGGGTTGCAGGCTGCTCCTTAACTATGGAAGCAAATCAATAGCAGCTGAATGCCATCTGCTTCGGGCCGCAGAACAGAACCAGAGTGTAAGCCATGCATCTTCCCTTATTGAAAGGTTATTTTATGCAAGTAAACAATTCATCGTCTTCTTGCACGCTTGATGCTCATTTACCACTTTGATCAATAAAATATGCAAAACAACAAAAAAATTGAATCCTAAGAGTAGTTCTGATGCCAGCGTGATAGTTAATCAATACCTGGCCTCTGTTCACTAGGGCAAGTGGTGGGGGTACGCTGATTGTAACCTGTGAAATCCACAGTGGTAGACGTGGCTCTTTTTCCAGAAAAGACTCCCTTTTAGAAGGGAGTAAATTACATTTACCCTGTAGATTAAATAGGAGGACACATTCCCATTGAATTAAGTCAAAATACTACCTTCAACGGGCTTCAGCGTTACTGATTCAAACCAATACTTCACAAAGCTCAAGAAAAAGTAATTTTTGTTTATATGCCTTTCAGAATCTCAAAGATAAACTGGATGAGACCCTTGAAGCGAGCCTTTGGACAGTGACCCTTTCGGCTCTTTCTAAGTTCTCTTATTCAGGCTTGGTTTTCAGTGCACTCATGTTTCAGGTGAGCTCAGTTTTTCTTCTAAAAACGAACTGCTTTGGGAATTTCTTGTGCACAGTTTCTTTTAGTAATACCACAAGCTGCTTTATTATATTAAACCTCTTGACAATTGATTCAGGCAGAATACTTCTCTCCCAACAAAGAAAACTGTATCATCTCACAGATGCTACCGTATAAAAACCCTCAACTCGAGACTATGTCATATAGAAATACAAAGCACTACAAAACCTAATTTTTTTTCCATTTTAACTACATCTCTCCAGCTGAATTATGAATTTCAGCATAGCACAGGAATAAAACATTAAGGTAAATTAAATATCTTTCTGGAAAGTCTAAAAAGCAGTTTAATAAAAAGAAAATCATTGCCTGTGCAGTAAGAATCGCCCCCGAAAAGGCTTTTCTTCTAGCATGGTTTCAGGGGTTCTGTATACTATAAAAGTGACAAGAGTTACCTATTAATCAAATACTGTCTAGTTTTCTAAAAAACTATTATAACACAGTTTCATTCCTTACCCCGATCTACTGAAGTCATCACACTTATGCATGTCTCTCTGGTCATTACATGTAATTTGTGTTACCTAGTAAACATATGTTGTCCTCGCTGTGAAAGATCTAAACCACATGTGGGGAAAATGTGTAATGCTCTTTACTACACAGAAGGAAGGAAAAGAGATAGTAAAAGTCTTAATGAGATATCTTTAGTGTGAAGAAAAAAAAAGAATGAAAAATCTTACCAAGTGCCTATTATTACATGTTTGTATTCATTTCACATCCATGACTAATACGAATACTTTTCTTGACAAAGTATTTAGTTGAGACAAAAACTTCCCAAAGTTCTCCATTATGAAACAAATTAAATGATATAGCATTGATTGTGGGAAGCAATTTCCTTGTGATGTTTCTAGCTTCATACAATAGAACTCTCTATTTCTGGCTCTTATTTAAAAATCATCATCCTAGAACTGTATCTAACTCATCTACTCAGATTTTAAAGCACACTGCATATATATAACAATTTAAATATTTATTTAAGACAAATAACTGTGATGAAATTAATAACAGCACTGTGACTATAGGAGGGCAGTAGCTCTGAGTCAATGACCCAACCAGCAGCCAGGGCATAATTTAAAGGCAGAAATTTCCAGTGCATGCACCGTCAGCCACAGTGAACCTGGTACTGCTCTAAAGGGAATTGTTTGCTTCTTATTAGATTTTCTACAGCACAGCCATAAGTGATAAATGTACTGCTGTACTCACTGTCAAGTTAATCAATGCTGCCAAAGTTTTGTTGACCTAACAGTAATCCATAAAGTAAGCAGCATTTTCTCCAGCCCTATGACATCTCAGTCCACAGAAAGACTACGAATCCAGAAGTAGCTTCACAAGAGGAAGAGTTGGGATGGGGGTGGGTCGGAGCAAGGAGTTGATAGAATAGACAGATTAGGTGATTTTCAAAGTTAGCAGGCATTATGGGTCTCCTGGCCTGACAAAAACGCATTTAAGATCACAACCACATGCCAAACTGACCCCTCAATTTTGATGTTTAAAAACCTAATAAATAGGTAACTCCTCTGACGAAAGATGATTCCACAATACCCCTCTCTCATCTCAAAACAAAACAAATAAACACACACTGAGACACCCAAACCTTCGAGAATCTCAAAGCAAAATAGCCATTTCCAGTGCATGCTCTGGGCCCTCCTACAGTTCGATGACCAAACGCGGTACAGGGCGCCACAATAAGAATGGTAATGTGGGCAGGGGAAAAGCCCCAAATTCCGTTTCACGGGAAGGCAGAGCGTGTGAAAGGCGTGACAATTAGAAACGAGAAGAGAAAGGAGACAACGGGAGAGGAAGGGCTGCCCTGCAAACAGACCGCTGCCCTGCTTCCACAAGCAATTACAGACATGTGAAATATGAATGCGATCGATTTTTCTTCCTGGGGTCACTCTGCTCCGCATTGTACGCACTCTAGGCATTTATTTGGGCAGCAAACTGACAAGTTCTGTAGAATGACCTGAGCAGTGTAATCTCTGCTCAGTACAGACACTTCACTGTGGCTTCTCATCCTTGACACTTGTCCCTCCCAAAAACTTACTGGCAAGGGACTCCTTGATAAAGACATGGGACAATGCAATTACCAGAGTAAAGGGCTGGCGGGACCTGACCGGGGATGCCGAGCAACCTTTTGTGTGCCAGTGAAAAGTAAATAGCATCCATCTGAAAGTGACTGTCATCCCTCCGATTCTACAGCAAATTTCTTACTTGGCTAGTGGACATAGAGTAGGATGACTAAACTCATGTGATTTGTCTTCCCAAGGAGGACAGCAGAAAGTTGTGGTAATGAGAATAAATAACAATTTTTTAAAATACTTATATAAGGCTTTTCAAAACTTCAACCATAAAAAGGTTTTCTACTTGCTTGTTTTCTCTAACTTTGATTACCAGAGTTTCCTGTATTTTGGTCTTCACAGAGCTCTCAATTGTGAATGTCACTGATCATGACATAAAGCAATACTTAAAAAAATGTCTCTGGACAACTTCCCTTACTTCTCTCTGCGTCAGTCCATAGGCCTTGGGCACCTTTTCCTATCAGTATATACAGCTACGGAATTCTTTTGAACTGCTATGGAGTATTTTGTGCAGCTTTCCACTATATAAACATTCAAATATACTTTTAACCAATTCTCCCTCTTATTGGGCAATTTTTATAATTATATTGCAGTAAAATAGATGTCTTACATCCAGCATTGCCTAATTATGCAAAAATAATTGTGGAATAAATTCACAGAGCAGGACTTGCTAAACTGCTCTTCCAAAAGGTCGCCCCACTGGCAGCCCCTTGCACGGGAACGTGTGCGCCTCGCCGACGACGGGTACGAGTGCTGTGTTTTAGTCACTGCAGATCTATAAGTAAGTACGTTGTCTCACTTTAGTTGACCATTTTCTAAATAATAATGACATGGTATTTTTCTCTTGTTTACTGACCATCTATAACTATTTTTTAATGAAAGAATTCTGCCTGTTTTCCTATTGGATTATCTTCCTCCTAGTGATCTGTAAAAGCTCTTTGCATATCATGGGAATTAGACCTTTGTCATATGTATTGAGCTTATTTTTTTTCAGTCTATTTGTCTTATGATGTGAATTTGTGGTGACTTTTTGCTGTATAGAATTTAAAATATTTTATGCAGCCAAACTTCAAATGTCGAGCATATCAAAAAATACAGAAAAACCATTGCCAACTCAGAGAATATGACACAATGAAATACTGCATAATGAAAGTAGACATTACTTACATCTGAGTCTAAGACGATGTCCCAACTATCAAACCGAATAACTAATGAAACAAAAGAAAGGGCTAGGATGATATTAAATACCATTATGACCAAATTATCTGATAGTCTTGGGGCAGTGGTCAGGGTGGGTTGAGCTAAAATTAGGGGATGTTGGGGGGATCCCAGAGGGTCAAAGGCAGGACCCATAACCTGGTGTGAAGAACATTAGTACTCGAAGAGCAGTAACAGAAGGCAAAATGTGATGGGATAACGGTTGATAAGATGCATCAGAGTTTGAGACTATGACATCTGGGTGTGGAGAAGCAAGAAAAGTCCCATGAAAGAGGAGGTACTAGAATGAGCCTTGCAGGATGCTTTGGTAAACAGAAAGGAGAGAAGGGGGTATATAGGGTATAGTAAACACAGGGGCCAACGTAAGGAGACAGGCAGCGAGCTAGTGTGGCTGACACACAAGTTACATGTAGAATAGGCTGAAATTCTGAACACTTGTCCTAGGAATACCACAACTTGGCATTTGACAAGGAGCCATAACGTAATTTTATGGTTGGTGGGTATGATCAGAGATGGAGTTGAGAAGAAATATCCACCTCAGGGTGAACTAGCAGAGCTAACGGGGAAACCACCACAATAACCTGGAGAAAGGAACAGAGCACTAAGCAATGATAATGACAGTGGGGATGACCAACATGACCAACCAAAAAAGCACTCCTCCCACTAAATGCGAGAAGCTTCCAGGGTATAGTCATAGGACTGTATTTATGGAAGGCAGCGATTTTATAAAGGAATCTAAGAATGACTCAGAAAGGCCCAGATTTTTCCAAAATATTTAGTAAAGAGGCTTTGTGGAAAAAGTCTAGAACAGGGAGACAACAAAGCAAGTACCAGTAATACTAGAAATAAGCCTAAAGAGCAACCTGAGTATGATGGTGAGGAAACTGGTTGTGTAGGTAGAATATAAAAAAGGTCTCAGTAAGGCATGAGGTATACAGGGTTAGTATCCTATGGTTTAAAATGATAACAGAGACAGAGGATCAGAGTTCCAACTGTTACTGTCGATGTTTATCTAGATATTGAGAAGGAAAGCAAAAACGACTAGACGTTGAGCTTAACAAACTGGGAAGCAGAAGCCTGCTTGCTCAGGCAGGAAGCTACAGCTTCACACTTCAGGGCACTACAGCTTGTGGCCCGCCAAGGGAATTAACACTCCTTCCTCTCTCCCTCCAGTACAGGACTGTTGCGGGTGGGGTACAGGGGAAGGTGCTGGACCACAGAGGCCTGTCAGTCTAACTGGGGGATGGATGCTATCCAAGGTCCATGGAAACTTAGGGAGTTGATTGGTCATTCTGAGAAAGCAAGCTCATATAACCCCAGGGGAACAATGAAGCTCTCTTTTACTCGAGACCTAAATTTGCACAGTATATGCACCCATTCTCTCCATTGCCACATGGCCTTAGCAGCCACGTGGCCCACGGCCTCTACAAGGGAGCCTGGGCACGAAAGCACAGCAATGGACTGCAGTTAGAAATACACACTAGGCTAGCTGGACGCTGGGCTGTGGTACATACACTCTGGGCACTGGCCTTCACCCTGGCCCTTCTGAAGACAAGATCCGACTTCTTCCAAGGTGAGACGGACAGAGATAGGACATTGGGAAGTCAGGAGGGGAACCCTCTTAATTATACATTATCAATAAACCACATAACAGAGCCACATCCTCCCATGCAGGTCTCAGGAAATTCGTTCCTTTAGACACCACAAGAGCCCCCACTTCCACCAGTAACACATCATATCCTCTGTTCAGATGTCATTGTCCTACCCTCCTGCTCAGGTGCATGAGGGAGAAAGAAAGAAACTACTTGTGTATCAGCAACGTGAAAGACACTCTGGGGCAAGAGACAAATCACTGTGAGTGTTGGGGAACAGAGAAAACAGAATAAAAGCCACAATTCCCATTGAAGATGCAAACATCCTCTGGAAAAAAAAAATTTTTAAAAACCAATGCCCATTTTGTAAATAGGAACCAAAACAAAAAAAAGGAGAGAAGACAAAGCCCGGGAATGTTTTAACAGGTCTTAGACTTCCTTTGGACCTTAAATTGCCACTCTAGAACTCATTCTAGACTGCGGTATGTGGAAGGGAGGCTCTTCATCTAGCTTGAAAATAACTGAACATGTGTAGCCCATAAGCAGGATGGGAATTTGCCAAATTCTGAGTTGGGAAAGGCCTTTTAAAATAAAAAAATTTGGAACTACAGTACTTCATTTAATAAATTACAAATGAGCACTTCAGGAAGAATATCCTTAAAAATAAAGTTCTAAACACATTGTATGCTATTTTATTTAACATGCGCTGCATGGCCCTGATGGGTGTGGCTCAGTTGGTTGGGCATCGCTTCATTCCCCGAAGTGAGAGGTCACCAGTTCAGCTCCCGACAGGGCGCGTGCCTACACTGCAGGTTTAGTCAGTCCTAGTCAGGGAGCACACGAGAGACAACCAATGGGTGTTCTCTCTCACATCGACATTTCTCTCTCCCTACCCCTCTTTCTAAAAATAAATAAATAAGATCTTTTAAAAACTCACACTGGCATGTACAGAAATGGAGTTCTTCTGAAGATGAAGCAGTGCTTTAGGGCAGCAGTCCCCAACCTTTTTGGCACCAAGGGCTGGTTTCATGGAAGCCAGTTTTTCCACAGACTGGGGGGTGGGGGATGGCTTCTGATGATTCAGCCGCGTTGCATTCGGGCTCTCTTCCTGCTGCGCGACCAGGTTCCTAACAGGCCCGGAGGTCGGGGACCCCTGCTAGAGCAGCACCTCCCACACACTGTCCATCACACACTCCCCAGATGAGAAAGGGCTGAGCTTCACCCCCACATGTACATATTTGTTTAGCTTTACACAACATAAAGGCACTACTGTATTGATGATATACTATCTAAAACATGCACGAAAGGAAATATAAGATGAAATAAAATTTAAAACAAATTTTATTTTACTGTATTTATCAATGATACAAAGAATGTTTTGTTCTTCCTAAAAACTGCAGTGTGATCTTCGAACACGACAGCGACGTGACTGAACACCCTGTCAGGTGGGAGCACAGCGAGTGTTTTCCACCATGTTCAAGGGCAACTGAAAATAGTTTATTCCATAAATATTCACTTGTAAGGACTGCCTTTGTTGAAAACAATATCCCATAAAGACAAGAAGATCCAACAGCTGCACTAATTAAATCATAATACTATTTTTCCAATTCTTTTCTACAATAACATGAAGACTTTTTAATGAGATTTGGCCAAGAAATTCCCTTCTTTCTTGATGTCACACAGTTGTTCTTATGGGACAACTGGAAAATGTCACATTTAGAAAAATTTGGGTCTAAGACCCACTGAAACTCTTTTTATAAAATAACTTTTGAACGGGCTAGAAAATTCTGTTTCAGAGTGTTAAGGAAGAGGAGGGAATTTTAGTTTACACATCATAATTCTGGCAACAAAACCCTTCATAACAGAAACTTTTTCAAACCGCCACTTTCAGCACGTTCCTGCTGAGACCTGTGCTCCTCCTCAGGCCGCTTACTTGCTCACTCGGTGCTCCGAGGGCCTTCCTTTCATCGGGGAGCAGGTGAAGTGCGGGTTCCAGAGACCACGCAGCACGCAGAGCAGTGCCGGCACCGCGCGGACGTCCTCCTGCGGCTGCTGACGCGCTGGGCTAGCGTTTTCTAGTTTTGTCTTCATGCTGTGTTCTCTTTTTTTTTTAATTATACTACTTATTAAAGGTTTTTAATCCCTGCGTGAGGATATGTTTATTGATTTGAGAGAGGGAGAGAGAGACGGAGACAGAGACATCGATGTGAGAAACATCAATCAGTGCCTCCCGCACACTCCCCTCCTAGGGATTGAACCGGCAACCTAGGTATGAGCCCTGACTGGGAATCAAACTCACAACCTTTTGGTGTGTGGGATGATGCTCCAACCAACTGAGTGACCCATCCAGGCCTTCAATCTGTGGTTTCTTTGCAGGATGCCTGTTGAGCCACAGGTGCCTTCTGGGAAGTTTACTTGAAAGCCGATAATACCCCATAGAGAACAAACAGGCAAGGGCACGAATGGATGCCTGGCTGTCTGACGTGTGGACTCAGGAAAGGGCTGGTATCCATCTGAACAGCAGTATCAATAAGACTTAATGCCTCTTCATCATATACAAAAATAAATGTAACTGAAAGTTTCATGACTGCTTCCTGCACCCAGTGGGTCATGGTGTACTGGGCACCTTGGAAACTTGTTAGTGAGAGGTCTGCACCAGGCCTCCCCAGGAACAGGATTCCCACACCGGCAGTCTTTAAATCATTTCGCTTGATCAATAGGCTCTTTAAAAAGTTAAAACTGTTTTGCCTTCTGGTTGCTACTATTTTGCCTACGAAGGAAATTGGAGGTACTTTACAGATAGGCTCACACATATCATCCTATACAATATGGTACATACTTAGGCAGACTGATTTCGAATACCAGATATTGCTGCTCAGTGAGATGATGCTGAGGACTGTGAAATACTGGGATGGCCAAAAACTCTGTTAGTTTTTCCCAGTAAAATAAAAGACACAGTTTTCATTTTCACCAACAACTTTACTGATTTGGATATTTTGACTATGTCAGCTGTCTCCTGCATGGTATAATGTAGATTGTTCTCAATTAATGTCCCTATTAGATCTCTATCAACTTCAACCGGTCTGCCCAACCGTGGAGCAACGTCCTGCAAGAAATCTCCAGCATGAAGCTTCGCAAACCACTTTTGACACTTTCGATCAGTCACAGCACCTTCTCTACACACTGCACAAATTTTTGTTTTTGCCTTTCAGTTGCATTTTTAGCCTTCTTGAATAAATCATAACATGCCAAAAATGTTATGTATTTTCTTTCATTTTCAATATTAAAGCAGCTATACAAAAATTCACAAATTTTTATCTATTTTTAAAAAATGCACACTGATATGACAGCTGTCACAACACAACCTAACAAAATTGTTTTGAATGAAGTTAAAGACAACTAAGTGCTACTAGAGCCATTGTATGGAAAAAAACCAAATGACTTTTTTGGCCAACCCAATAATAAATGTCAAATATTACGCACAGCATCTGGCCCAGAACAGTCCTTAAAAGATGTTTATTTTATTAATTAATGAATAAATGGGTGAATGGATAAAAGATTCCATCAGAACTTCCTAGTGATGACACACTGCATTGTTTTGAAAATTTCATTTTAAATTAGTGATGGCTTTAGCGGAATTGGTGAGATGATTCCTGAAAGAATATTTTCTAATTGAATTTTCATGGCTAAATAATTACCAACACTAATCCTTGTGACTCCTTGGAATCCTAGGGATATTCTAGGATTTGGGTAAAATGAGTACAAAATGTACATGTCAAATATGGCCCAGGCCTGAGGACAGAATGCTGTATGCCTCTTCTATTTCAATGTATTATGTATTACGTTGGATTATGTGTTGTGTATTAGTTCATATCTCCCTCATTAACAACTCTATAATGTACACCTTCTCATCCTCCTTTACAGAAAAGGTGACCAATGCTCAGAGAGGTTGATGCACTACCCTAGCTTAGGCAGGAGTGAATGCAGACTCAGGACTCTTGAACCCACGCCTACCTGATAGGCTATGCCTTTCCATTCCAGCCCTCTGATATTGCCCATCCACCCCAACCACCTATAGCTCCAATCTGGCCTGCTGCCTAATTTTACAAATAAAATTTTATTGGAACACCTCTCCTTCATTTACATATCATGTACAGCAGCTTTTGCAGTACAATGGAAGAGTTGAGTAGTGTGACTGAGCCCATATGGCCCACGTACCGAAAATATCTGTAGTGGGTCTTCTATGGAAGAATTTTGCTGACTCTTACCTCATGTGCACACTCCTGTGTTCACAGCTCTATCCCTTCCTGCCAGAGGAACAATACAAATATCTCTTTTAATTTCTTCACCTTCTCCTTTCTAAATTCTAGGGTCAAATATCAAAAGTCCTTCTTGTATAACTTGGAATTTGTGAAAGCAAATGTTTTTTCCTGCTAAAAACCATAATCAATATGGTAACATTTAATCAATTTCCTTTTCTGATTGGCCAGATGGCACAAGTTATCATGCCAAAAATCGCCAAAAGTCGCCAAAAATCTTTAATAAGGTTGGTTCACTTTACCTATTTTAAGGAATCTGGAACTAATTGCTTTCAATTAATCTGCTCTACTCTTTGATCGCTTATTTATCAGATTGAGAAAGATAGATTTAATAGTGCTTGCTCGAAACAGGTTCTTTAATTGGAAACATCACAGCATTTAGCTCACTTTGTACTCCAGCAATTAAGAACAATTTGGAAAAGTGTTGTTGATTTTTTTCCACACTATTGTCTCCTTGATTAGATTTCCGAAGACCCAGACAAAACAAATGACAATACTAGCTACCACTATTGGTACAAATAAAAGCCCAACAGCCAGATTACTTACTATGAGAAATGTGAGCCATCCTCATCCATTTCATCAGTGCCTTACATTTATTTCCCTGTATCCTTGCCTCTTGTGTAGGTAAGTGGCAATACCTCTTATAAAAGGCATCATTTTGCATCCACCTTTACACAATTATCTTTTCTTCAAATAAGCCAAATCAACAGAAGAAATTATTTTTCTTGATTAAGCACCCACATTTCTCTTGGGAGGGAGCAAAACAAACAATTAATCTTTCCTTATTTGTTCTCACAAGTCCCTGCCTCCTTAAACGCAGGCTATCCAGGTACCTGTGGCAGCCAGTCGGCAGCAATTAGGCCTGAGTGGAAAATGAATGGACTGCAGGCTGAGGGCCTAATGCGCTGCGAGTCTGTGTGAGAGGGCAAGGTTATGCCAGGAAAATTCCCTTGTTGTCGGAACACCACTCAAAATTACTGCCTGACTTCAGCATAATTAACCAGGCTTGGGAATTTATATGAACTAAGTAATTGGAAAGAATTAGCAAGAGATATGTACATTAATCTTTACCAGTTACACAGTGTTTAATGAAATTAAGGGTCTGGTGCTCATTCTTGCCTTGCTTAGTTTGCACACTTGCTACTTCACCTGTAGGACCAGAGAATCTGCCATCGGAAGATCAAAACAAAAGCAACACTCTAGGGAGAAAACTAGAAACAACCCCAAAACTCAAAAGTGGTCTCGTAGTTAAGTAAATTATAATGCATTCTTAGCACAGAATATTATGGAGCCTTATTTACATTGTTTTTAAAACAGATCTTCATCTTTTAGTGTACATACTAAAATATTTATAGATAAAAATATGATAACTGGGAGTTTTTCAAAATAATATGGGAGGGTGAGATAGGTATGAAAATACAGGTAAGACCACACCTGAGAGAATAATTGTTGAAGCTGGATGATGGGTATTTGAGATTTTAGTATATGATTTTGTCTACTTTTTATATGTTGAAAATTGTCATTTAAAAAGTTAAGACACTAAAAAAACCCTTGTCTTAGGTATCTGGTATATAGTAAATGTTTGTGATATGCTTTTAAATTAAAAGAAGAGTTTATAAAGCACTAGAGATGACACAAATATTTTTAAACATATGGTTAAAATGTATTTTATATGTAAAATATATTTTAAAATATTTGATTGTTATATGATTTACTATATGCAGAGTAAACAGACAGAGGAAGCACACCATAGTTTTCAGATGCCTAAATCTGAGTTTCTCAGCCTCACCACAGTTACACTTTGGGCTGTTTGTTGAAAACTGTCCTGTGGAGTAGGATGTTCAGCAGCACCCCTGACCTCTGCCCACTAGATGCCGAAATCATCCCCACCCTCAGCTGCAACAACCAACGAATTCTCTATGCATCACCCCCTGTCCCCTGTGAGGGCAAATGTCAGGTTCAGAACCAGTGGTCCAAATGGTAGAATTACAGAAAATTATTTCTATTCTTTGTAGCTTTCAAAATTGTTGAATATGTACATATGCATAAATCAAAACAATAACAAAAATGCTGTTATACTAAAATATATATTCATCTACGAGGAGAGAAATCTTGACGTCTGTGCAGAAAAAAACTACTTATATTAGAAAATGACTATAGAACAGATACATAGTGGTCTTCCTATGATTAAACCAGAGTCATCAAGCTAAAAGTGAACCTTGCTACAAAAGCCAGTTCTTTTAAAACTTAAGTTACCCAAGATTAAAGATAAGGAGAGAATCTTAAAAGCAGCAAGAGAAAAGGAGACAGTTACCCACAAAGGAGTTCCCATAAGACTATCAGCTGATTTCTCAAAAGAGACCTCATAGGCAAGAAGGGGCTGGCAAGAAGTATTCCAAGTCATGAAAGGCAAGGATCTATATCCAAGATTACTCTATCCAGCAATGCTTTCATTTAGAATGGAAGGGCAGATAAAGCGCTTCCCAGATAAGGTCAAGTTAAAGGAGTTCATCATCACCAAGCCTTATTATATGAAATGTTAAAGGGACTTATCTAAGAAAAAGAAGAAGATCAAGGGTAGGGCTGAGTGGGTGGGTTGGGATGGGAGTAAGATAGAAAATTGTACTGCAACAACAATTAAAATAAAAAATATTTAAAAAAAAGAAAAAGAAGAAGATCAAAACTATGAACAGTAAAATGACAGCAAACTCACAACTATCAACAACTGAGTCTAAATAACAAAAACTAAACAACTACAACAGGAACAGAATCACAGAAATGGAGATCACATGGAGGGTTATCAGTGGGAGGGGGTAGGGAAGAATGAGGGGAAAAGGAGCAGGGAATAAGCAGCAGAATAGGTAGGCACAAAATAGACAGGGGGAGGTTAAGAATAGTATGGGGAACAAAGAAACCAAAGAACTCATGTGTGTGACCCATGGACATGAACTAAGGGGGTGGGGAGTGCTAGTGGGGTAGGGGGGTGCAGAACAGAATGGGATAAAGGAGAGAAAAAATTGGGACAATTGTAATAATATAATCAATACAATATTCTTAAAAATATAAAACTCATGAGTCCATCATTCACAAATCTGATAAAATACAAATCAACAGTATCTCAAGAATAATGTCCGGCTTCCTAAAATTTTCTCTCAGTGGAAAACTGCAGTATTAAAGAGAGACTCAAGCCCACTATAGCCACCTTAAAGGAACGAATATGCACAGAAATACAAAGCCAGCTCAAGGTGTTGAGTTTTTTATCAGATAAAATAATCCACTTTTAAAGACAAGTTGCAATGTGAAGAGAAAGTACCCATCCACACAAGAGGGCATCACTGACCTCCTGTCTCTGGCGGGGCTCCGAGCTGGAGTTCCAGCCATGAGCACAGGTCTGTGTGTTCTCACCGTACGTGTCACCATGTGCCTTCTAGAACAGCGTGCCCTGGGGAGCCATGCCAGCAAGCACAGTGCGCTCTTCGAGGAGAAGGTAACCCAAAACGTTCATTTTATAAACCACAACTCTAGTTTAGGTCACTGAACCTTTCTTACTGTCAACTTAAAGTATTTTTTTAATCAGTACAGATGCCAAACCTAGTGGTCAACATTTGATGATTCATAGGTTTGAACCTCCCAAAGTTTTCCATTTTAAGCCTGATTAAGGCTTCACAGCCATAGCACACTAGAATGCATATTTCTATTCCATCCTCTTCTTTCACACTGATTCCTCTCCATGAAATCATAAACATTTTCCAGGTGCCTAAAGCTTTTCAAATTGGCATTACCAATGTCCCGTCCACTGACCTATATTACCTCTGCAGGCTCGTGATCCACAGCCGTGGTGGTCAGGCTTCCGCCAGGCTCACCCACCAAGTTGAACAAGAAGGCACCATCTGAATTTTTAAAATACTGGTTTAATTATTTCCTTGAAAGTAAAGTGTATTATTTTCTTTAAAGGAATAATATATATGACTGGTTCCAGAAGTTTAAAACAATTGTTCTTCACTAAGAATTACTTTAAATGAAGTACTAAGTCATTTTGAGATCAACAAGAAGACTGCAAATCACTAAGAAAAATAAAATGCATTTGAAATTAAGCAGCACAATTCTATATAATTAAAATGCAAACCTTTAAAATATATATTGAGAAGAAATATCATCCATTGTTCTGGGCGATTATTTGTAGCCTTCATAAAGTACTTTTAACTTAGCACAGAAAAGCCTTCTAGAACTACCATTAAGCCAAAGAATCTTAGATCCCTGCCTATGAAAACTAAATTTAGAAAGCAGAGACTTCTAAAACATTTTTTATTCATATTTTGTCAATTATTTCAACAATTATAATGACAACCTTACCTGCCAAATTCTGGATAAGTGGTTAGGGTTTTTCTGCATGAAAACCCACCATGGACACAAGGTTATAGGATTTCCAGGCAGGCACAACAGAAACATGTATGCACAATGGAATCTGAAAACACTTGCTAGCAATGATGGATTTAAGTTATTAACGGATCAAAAAGAGATGGATGGTGGTTTGCTTTCCTTAATCTACATCATCATCTAGATCTATTTAAAGATATGTGATGCACTAACAAACTTGGTTAAGGTTTTGATAAAATCAGTAAAAATAATCTGCCCCTGTTACATAGAGTCTGTATCGATCAATAAAATCACTTGTACAAGGAAAGTACTGTTAAGTACTGACAATCCCAGCCATTAATATTATTTAACAACTGTTCGCAATCTTTAACAAGAACAAAGAACGTTTGTCTCGTGTTGTAAGCAGCACCTTCACAGATAGCGTTACTTCTACAGCTTCTACTCTGCTTTTTTGACATCCCTCTTTCACCAATAAACCCCTCCCCCAACGCATTAGGCCTCGTGCTTTACTTCAGTTGCAGTTTAAAGGAAGTTCTTTGTAGGAAGTGAAGCTGCCATTACATCACTTCTTCACCTGTGAATTAAACTCAAAATGTAAGGCCCTGAGCTAAGTAAGGGATTAGGTGGCCATTGGGAAAGCATGAGGCTTCTCTGCTACATTCTGAGTTTACTAGGCTTCATCAAGGTCTTTATCTTGTTAGTGGTGAATTAAAACAGAAAATTTCAATTACTCCTCGACCAGAGTTGGATGGCTAGGAACAGATATGTGGGTCTGACTTAAAACCATGAAAATGGAAAGTAGAGGGGGAAAAAAAGGATAAAAATATTTTACATAGGAAATTTTTGACCTTTATAAATATCTATGATTATATGAAAGATGATAATGAGAAAACACCTTTAAGAAGTAAAAGTAACTTAGAGATAATTGCAATTCTAGGATCTTAAATAGAAACCTGTTCTAAACTTAACCTTGGCACACGATCCCAGAAGTATATGGTAAGCCATGGTTTGCAATTTTGCTGAATAAGCAAGAGGTAACCCCTTTTCTTGTAAGTGAACCTTGAAAACATTACAAACGTGGATCTCAGTTCAGTTTAATTTAGTCTGTTATTCTCAGCTCAATTGTGCCTATCCTACAATTCTCATGGAGTCCTTAAAAAACAAAAAAACAAAAACTTTGCAGGTGTGCACAGGACTTTGAGAAAAGGCCCCCTAAAAGGATATTAATTGATAGTATTCTTTAATAAAGTGAAGAAAAGATGAAAATATACAAATAAAAACTGGCTCTTGGCTATAAAATAGGCATTTAGGTAATGTTGAGTACAATGTCACATTTACAAGTGGTTTACCGTCATTAAAGTAAGTCCATGAATACATTCTAGTGCAGAAGTAAGAAAATGTGCCTTGCAAAATGGTTTAAGGGCATGTTCCAACAGGACAGAAACTGCCTATCAAGTCAAAGAGAACACTTCCTGAGAAAACGCCATGGTGGTGCCGGGCACACCTGCCTGACATAATGACCACGTGCTTCTGGAGGTAACTGGGACCTTCCTTGTTCAAGAATTTTCATGTAGCAACAGGTGATGAGGCAACTGTTTGGGTAAACAGATCAACTGTTTATCCAACAATTTTTGATATAAAACACCATTCTGGCATTTTAAAAGCAGTTTGCACTGCATAATTGTGAAGGGGAATCTTTAGGAAAGTAAAGAAACTAGTAGAAGAGAAAGCTAACAGGCTGGAAAATACGCCCAGGGGAAGCAGGAAGGCAGCCTGCTTCGGAAGTCAATGTCTTCCTAGGCACAGTGATGGGTGGTGGGGTTAAGAGGATCAAAGGGAAGACACAGAGACTATTATTCTGTGAACCCCATGACATTAAGCCTACAGCCTGTATGTCTGAACACTCACTGGGGCTCTGATTTCCTTGGCAAGAAATACTTAGGATCCTGAAAATGCCATACATGCATAATTTTAAAAATGCATCCCTGAGATGTTAAGAAAGTAAAGAGTCTGCAGAAACCTTAAGTTGAGTACAAGTAGAAATCCTAACAGATAAATAAACACCAGAGCTGGCTCTGTCCCATGGGTAGGCTGTGAACCCTAACAGGTGAGCTCCAGATAAAACTGCTGAAAAATACACCCCTAGGGGAAGGGAGAGTGAGAAATTAACACCTTCAAAGATCTGTAATTAATATTAATGGCTTTTGGGTGGTCCCAATATCCCTTCAAGCTAAGAACTCCCAGCTGACAGTGTTCTCAAGTGATTGGCAAAAACAAATAAAAATCTCTCTGCACAAATCAAGTTCAACACTGGCCATAAAAAAATTCCCAAAGATAAAAGTACAAGGAAATTGATTACTCTGCCACAACCCATAAAAACCCCAAATAAACGAAAGACACTTACACATACACTAAGAAGAAAGAAAGCACCATGAGTGAGATCCAGCAGAAACAACAGACAGGCAACTTAGACCTATGAAGACGTCAGTTATTACAATTATCAGACTCTAATGATAGAACAGAAAAATGGGGAGAAGAAAACATTACAAAATATGATACCTGAGCATTTTTCAGAAATATTGAAAGGCACCTACATTCAGCTACAGGGAACACACACACACAAAAATCCTCAAAAACACAAATCAAAAACATCTACAACTAGATATAGAACAAATAAAGTAAAAAGGTTCCACAGTAAAACAGAACACCAGAAATAAAAAGATCATATAAGTATCAGAGATAAATGACAGATTACTTTCAAAGGGCAAAAAGTTTGAACATTTCCATTTGTGAGAACTGATATTTTATGACTTTAATTCTTTTCCATGTCTTCCAAAAACAAAGAGAAAAATTATGTATCTTTTAAAAATAAAACCAAATTCTATCTTATGATTACCATATGGATCCACTGTATTCTTTTAAGATACACATTATGGAGTTTCAGTGAGCTTATTTTTTTTCCTATATCTTGTAATATTTTGCTACTTCATAATTCTAAGTACCATTTCATCATTACTCATCCATTATTTCCAACTCTGTTAAGAAAACACTTGAATAAGAAAATTGAAGAATTATGGAATAGTCTAGAAGGATAATGAAATAAATGATAATCATTTTATTACACTTTAGTTTTCTTCTTAAAAATAGTTTTTCATTCAATTCATAGAGGGTAACATTGGTTAATAAAATTATATAAGTGTCGTGTACAATTCTGCAATACATCATCCGTACATAGAATTGTGTGTTCACCCCTCCAAGCCAAGTCTCCTTATAATGTTGCCCCAAATTACTCATTATTTTACAAAGAGGTCTGAGGACATCATTTTTAAGTTTTTTTAAAAGTTTCATTGAATATTGTTAAATATTCAGCAATTTTCATTTTCTATCCAAAATGGTAAAGAAAAAATTGACAGGGAAAAGTGTTTCACAATTATTAAAAGCCTCAGCCAATGACTGCAGGAACAGACAGGAGTACCGTAGACCTCTGCTGCCCAGCACAAGTAGAGTGTAAGCCACCTACATACTTCATAATAATTTTCAATGTAACTTAACATTTAAATTTTCTTGTAGCCACATTAAAAACACAAAAAGGAGTAAAATAAATTTTGTTTAACCCAATATATAGGAAATACTATTTCACATGTAGTCATTATAAAAATTATTGAGATATTTTCCATCCCTTTTTGTACTATGGCTTTGAAATCTGTGTAATCTTTTACATTTATAGAACATTTTAGACTAATCACATTTCAAATGTTTGATAGCCACATGGGACTGGTGGCTCCCACAATGTACAGCAAGAATGACTGCATAAATGAAACCTCAGATCATGACACTTCAGGTGATACCATCCATGAATTTTCTCAAACTCACGAGTCAGTGAGGAAAAGGGAAATTTGGTATTTATTTTCTTGGAGCTGCTCATTCAACAGGAAGAATTTTACCATATTATTTTGCATCAAGCAGCTGGACCATTTTATTTTGCTAAAAGAACATGGAATAGTATTCTTTCATATTTTATGATGATTGTGTACCAAGATTTATTTGACAAAATTACTTACTAGACACAAGCAAATAGAAAAGTGAGTGGAAAAAAATAGATAATTTATAAATTTAAAAAAATTCTTTGATTTAATCATTCTACTTGGTTTATAAACCTAAAAATGAAAACGTTTTGCAATTGTGCCACCAAGATATTAACAACCATCTCTCTCAAAAAAACAATTAACCATCAGGTTTCCCAAAGTATTGGATTTTATCAATCATGTCCAATAAGGAGAACCATAAGCAATGGTAAACTGGAACCTGTTAGAAGCATATTTAAATCAGAATTAGTGCTTGTAAGATAGTCCATGTTTCAGGCTCATGCACAGCAGGTGATAATCTGTTAGGTACACTGTTCGAAGGATGTCGCCCATTTAAAAACCAGAAAAATATGGACTAAGATTTTGAGTTTGCTATGTTGCAATTCTTATCAAAATTCTAACAAAGTTGTCTTTCACTCCCTTAGAATTTCTGTAAATTATTAATTAAAAATCTTAATATTATAGAAAACTAAAAATGGTCTATTGGATTCTGATGGTTAAGGGTGGTTATCATTTTTTTTTTTTTCAGGGAAACTGAGAGTTCATGTGTCTAAAAGAAACAGAGATTTGAAAATATGACCAAAAAACATCTAGACAGATTAGAAAAAAATAAAAAAGAACTCTTAGAATAAAAAAACCATTAAAATTTAAGTCAATGAATGAACCTTTACTTCCAATAAACGGACTAGATGTACTTTTTCTTATTCCTCTGCTAAGTAGAACTAAAACCCTGGACTTTATTTATAAAGCAAACATAAAAAGATTATAAAAGGTTAAGGGAAGAAAGAAGACCGAAGGAATGACACAGTAGTAAGTTTCATCTTACCTGGATTTTTGTTCACCTCATAATCTCAACTTGGAGCAGAATCGCTGGCAACCAGGAAATGCCAAGAGATGTGAACAAATAAGCCCCAATGAAGCTTGTTTCTTTTAGAAAAAGAATCGTATAAGAGACATCCTAGTGAAACAGAAACCTTTTAGACACTGACTACTCTACTCCTGCCAAACACCACAGAATAAACTGTCGCTACCTCCAGTCATGCCAGCCAAGGTCTTGCGGGAAGCCTAGACCTAGTGCGGAAACACTCACGAGGGTGTACGAGGCACCCAATGCCAGGTGGTGTAAGAGAAGGCCAAGTGTGGAGTCAGGGCTTTCATCCCCCTGAGCCAATGCAGTCAGTGGAGACCACACAGAGAGCTGCTGGAACTCCCTTCATCTCAGCAGTAATGAGGGGCACCCTTCCTACCCTGAGTGTCAAGGAAGGCAAGTGGGGATTCCGGCTTCTACCTGCACCTGGCAGAGATGAGGTGGAGTCCCCATCCCCCACTTTCTCCAGACTGCGCAGTATCAGAGAAAGCCAGTGAAAACAGAAGGTTTAAATAAAGTGATTCAGAGTATTATAACATAATGCAAAATTATCTAGGATTCAATCAGAATCATTCATTATACTAAATCCAAGAAGACCTCAAACTGAATGAAAAAGACAGTCAATAGATGCTAATTCTGAGATGACAGAGATGATAGAATCATCTTGCAATGATTTTAAGGCAGCCATGATAAAAATATTTCAGTAAGTAAATATGAACATATATGAAACGAATGAAAAAAGAAAAATTCAATGAAGTAATGAAATATAAAGTCTCAGCAAAAAAAATAAAAGCTATAAAAGAAGAATCGAACAGAAATTTTAGAACTGAAAAATACAATAACCAAAACACAAAGCTCAGTGAACAGGTTAAACAACAGATGGAAGAAACTGAAAAAGGAATCAGCGAACTGAAAGACAGAACAACAGAAATTACTCAACCTGACCAATGGAGATAAAACAGTCCAAAAAAAATGAACAGGGCCTCAGGGCCCTGTTGGACTGTAACAAAAACTCTAAATACCTGTCATCAGAGTCCTAGAGGGAGAGTAGAAAGAGGGAGAAACCAAAAAATTCCTTGATTAAAAAATGGCAAAAAACTTCTGAACCTGGAAAAAGACAAACCTACAGATTCAAGAAGCTGGGAGATCACCAAACAGGAGCAACCCAAAGACATACACACCAAGGCACATCACCATTAAACTTCTGAAAACTAACGACAAAGATAAAATCTTGAAAGCAGCCATTTTAACACAACACCTGACATAATGGATGGAAAACAATTTATATGACAATGGATTTTTTAAAATCACAAGTCATGGTACCAGAAGGAAATACACAATATTTCCAAGTGCTGGAAAACAAACAAACAAACAAACATACAAACAAAAAACCCTGTTAACCCAGAATCCTATATTCAGAGTGATCAGACTTAAAACATTCTAAGGTCCTTGTAATGTTCAAGAAGAAACTAAAGGTAATACGTAACCACTAAAAGAACAGATATAAACTAACAGAGAGAAATGGAAAGAGAAAAGGAAGGAAATATGACAGCAATTTAAAAGTGGGCAAAAAAAACCCCTTCAAAAACAGAGAGGGAATAATAGAAAGCTCAGGTAGTTGAACTAAGCCTACTCATATCAGTAATCATGAAAATACAAGTGGGAAATTTTAATATACCTTTTTTTAAAGAGAACAAGTAGGTAAATTAAATTATAGGAAATTGGAATAGTGTGCTTAATAAATGATGTGGTTATATACAGCACACCACACTTTATTAGAGCATGCACATTTTGAAGCACACATCATCAATTTTAATAAATGCTTCAATGTGCTGCTGAAAACATTAAAAATATAATACTCTTTGATCCAGTGCAGACTGCTGACCCAGTGGAACTTTATACTGCACTGTATAATTTAAAAATTGAGTGAGGGGAAGATTCTCAGATGACAGACTTTTCTGAAGATACCATTCTGCAACTATTATACAACAAACCACCATCACCCCAGCTGGGGAGTTGTTTTCTTCAAATAAACTATTTTTCAAGGATTTACAGCAGCTTAGATTACCCTTAGTCATGATTTCTGTGAGCTGTTTATGTTTAGCTCCCAACACTTAATGTACATTTAATTATTGTCCACTCCTTATGAAAAAGGTGAAAATATAAACAACTGTTCTCAAGTAAGTTACATAAGACGTGGGTACCTTTCTCAGAAAGAGAAATTTCATACAACTGCAACAAATGGAACAATTGATGTATGCAAAATTCCTGTAAAAAGTCTTTGCTTGAAAATTACGCCAGTTTGTAATTAATGTCGTTACTGAAGAAAGGAGAGGGACCTGCACCTCACATCAGCCTCAAATAACAAGTGAAGCCATGAGTAAACCTCAACCTTACCGGCCATTTGTTCTTTCTTTTCTCAGAGATTATGAATCTTCATCTCGGACAAGGAAATTTTGCCAGCTATGTCAAGGCATTAGAGCATTTCTGTCATTCTTTGTACCCTGCCCTTGACACACCCTTTCTATCTACAGGCTCATGTCCTCCAGCTTAGGGAAACTTCCAACTATTTTCCCTTTGATTATTCCCTCCCCTACTTTTGTATTTTCCCTTCTTTCTCCTCTCTGAGACTCTAGAAAGAAGTAAGATATTAGACCTGGAAGCATCCTCTAGGTCTCTTACCTTCTGTTGGAGAGTTTTTGTACCTGTACTTCACGGAACAGCGTCCCAGCTACACAGCAGCTACTGAATGTTTTCAGAAGGATAACACAATAATTCTAAGAACTCTTGTGTGTTCTCCAATTTTTCCTTTTCCACAGTATCTTAATGTCATCTTTAGATGTAATCCCTTTGTGAAACTTGGTTTATTAAATCAATATTTTTCATCACCAAAAAGGATTTCTTCAGGAAAAAGAAAGGATTACATTTCAGAACCTAGAGACTTGGTGAGCCACATGCAAGTTCCTATTAAATCAATTTTTAAGATATATTTTGTGTCCTGAATTATCTTTCCTGAAGAGTCAGGATTTGAGTTCATGTTAGTCTTTCCGTTCGTACCACTTGTTTTCCGCAAGTGCCTGGCTCTCCTTGGTTATCAGATCTCACTGAAAAGCAGCCTGGGCACCTTGGGTGGGTTTCCTCTGCTGCTCCGTCAGCAGCATGCTCGCCACACGCCCCCTTCCAAGTGCAAAGACAGTGTTGGTGGAGCATGCAGCCTGCCAGGCTTTTCCATGGGGGTTGTCTATTGGGGGCTCCACTATCCTCATAGAAGCCTTAGCTCTCCTCAGCCATTCTGTTTAATACAGGGTCTGGCAGAAGTAAGACCTGCTTGAGTGTGGTCGGTAGGGTAATAACATGGATGTAATAATTTATAGTTTTAATTTGAATATTTCACCTAAAATGTCATATGGTCTGCTTGAATGTGATATTATGTTACAGAGTTACATGCTTATGATTTTGTAATAAAAGATTTTTCAATAAAACAGGGGTGTTATTTGTGCCAAACCCTATATTTTGTTGTCTTGTTTCATTTTTTAGGAAAAAAAGTCATAACATTTTTTTGGCCTGATCATATAATATACATCAGGCTGTCTATATTCTGTATAGAGTAAATAGCCTGGGCACCTGTCCCATTCACACAGCCTGAATGAAACCACTTGTTTTCACTTTCACTGCTCACCTCAGCCTCTACCTGACCTGCCAGTCCCAAGAAGCTCCCCGCCACAGCACACGAGTTCAGACTGCTGCTTTCTGCTCTGTGCTGCACCCACTCCCACACTCCCAGGGCATTCCAGCTTCCAGAAAGTTGTCAACGATTTTTCTTCCTTTGATGATCCTCTCTTTCCCCTGCCCATCCACTACTTAATTGTTGAGATTTATTCCTTCTGAAGTTTTTATACTTGCATTTCAGTGGGATCTCAAGAAATATGGAAAGTATTCTCAAAAGAGGACATGAAATTATTTTATAAAACATGTTTAATGATCAAATCAGGTTTGGAAACCCCAATTAATTTATTAAGATTTTTGCTTCTATGCAGTGGCTTCTATGCAGGTGGTTTAACACAGAAAACTGACACATTCTCATAGTTCTCACAGGATTTTAAATATTCAAGTTACAGATGGAAAGAATCACAAATCTACTGATCTATAAAGGATGCTGGGGCATAGATTAGTCAATTAAATTGTGTTAGTTGATGATTATAAGGTCTTTCTCTTTAATAATAATCATAACATTGTTATTATTATTATTATTATTCCTAAGTAAAATTATATGTCAAGGCTAAAAAACTTCCCCGACTTGGAAAATCTACAGTGCATAATGAAAAGAATCAATACGAGGAATTAAGAAACTAAAATTTCAGTCCAATCTCTAATGAATACACTCCAGGAAGCGAGGCAAGTTTCTTTACACCACTGGACCTTAGTGTCTCCATCTCTAAAATACAGGAGTGGTGCGGGCCGCCTTAGGAAATGTTTGCACTCACCCACGGACCAAGCTGCTCCTTGGATAAGAGGAAGAGCTATTTTCTCTGGCCCTTTCAGGAGCTAATCTGCCTGTTTTATGGGTGGGAAACTGAGGCCAGCAGGATGGCCATGAACATAACCAAAGAGCAGAAGGCAAGCTGGACTAGAAAATGTCTATATGCCCTATGAGCTGGAAATGGTATGGCTTTGGAGTATTCACACTTTCTCAGGTTTATGGGCCAGAACAGGGCCATCCCAGCCACCTTCTGCCCAGAAGGGTTAGGGGCAGGACGGCCTCTGCTGAGAAATGCTGGTGACACATACACCCTGGAGTTTGACACAGGTGTAAGTTCTCAGGGGAGTGGGACTCTAACTGGAGTTACACAGGTGAGTAGAAGGAACAGTAATAACTGTCATCTTTTTTTTCTAGTTTTAAACACTTTTTATTTTAAAGGAACTTAATCACCAAAAGTTATCAAGAAATGAACCTTAAGCCAGGGTTTTTACTTCACTTGGGTAAAGCACTCACACTCATCTTTACAATTTCCATCTAATTTCCACTGCCTGCAAACTGAATCAGGTGCAATAGGGAGAGAAAGCTCATTTGAACTAGATGGGAATTTTCTTTTTTTTTTTTAAGACAACTAAGCGCTACTAGAGCCATCTTATGGAAAAAATCAAACAAACTTTTTGGCTAACCCAACATACTGAGTAACTTTTTAAAAATTACATTTTATTGATTATGCTATTAAAGTTGTCCTGATTTTTCCTCCTTTACTCCCCTCCACCCAGCATCCCCCACGCCCTCGGTCAATCCCCACACCATTATTCATGTCCACTGGACGTGTGTGTAAGTTATCTGACTATTCCATTTACTACACTGCACTTCATATTCCCATGGCTATTCTGTATCTACCGACTTATACTTCTTAATCCCCTCCCCTCTTCACCCATTCTGCTCTACCACCCTCCGATCTGGCAACCATCAAAACATTATCCATATACATGATTCTGTTTCTGTCCTTCTTTGCTTGTTTTTTAGATTCAACTGTTGATGGATATGTATTTTTGCCATTTCACTGTTTATAGTTTGATCTTCTTTTTCTTAAATAAGTCCTTTAATATTTCATATAATATCTTGGTGATGATGAACTTTAGTTTCTTCTTGTTTGGAAAGCTCTTTATCTGCCCTTTGATTCATAATGAGAGCTTTGTGGGGTAGAGCAATCTTGGCTGTGGGTGCCTGCTTTCCATGACTTTGAATATTTCTTACCAATCCCTTTTAGCCTGCAAAGTTCTTTTGAGAAATCAGTTGATAGTCTTAGAGGAACTCCTGTGTAATTAACTAACTTATTTTCTCTTGCTGCTTTTAAGATTCTCTGTTTATCTTTAACCTTTGGCATTTTGACTACAATGTGTCTTGGAGTGGGCCTCTTTGCAAACACTTTGTTTGGGACTCTCTGTGCTTCCTGGACTTGCATGTCTACTTCCTTCACCAAATTAGGGAAGTTTTCTTTAATTATTTTTTGAAATAGACTTGCAATTTATTGCTCTCCCTCTTCTCCTATTGGCATCCCTATGATGCAAATGTTGGAACACTTGAAGTTGTCCCAGAGGCTGTTTAGACTATCCTCATTTTTTTGGATTCTTTTTTCTTCTTGTTGTTCTGATTGGTTGTTTTTTTGCTTCCCTATGTTCTAAATCATTGATTTAATTCTCATCTTCATCCATTCTACTACTGTCTCCCTGTAAACTGTTTTTTATTTTAATTAGTTTATCTTTGTTTCTGACTGGGTCTTCTTTATGCTGCTGAGGTCCTCACTAAGTTCCTTGAGCATCCTTATAACTAGTGTTTTGAACTCTGCATCTGATAGTTTACTTATCTTCGTTTTGTTTAGCTCTTTTTCTGGTTTTGATCTGTTCCTTCATTTGGGCCATGTTTCTTTGCCTCCTCATTTTGGCAGCCTCCCTGTGTTTGTTTCTATGGATTAGGTAGAGCTGCTTTGACTCTGTCTCTTTTTGTAGTGTGGCCTAGTGGAGTAGGTGTCCTATAGGGTTCAGTGGCCCAGCCTCCCCTATTGCCCAAGCTGGGCACTCAAGGTGAGCCCTTTGGGTGGGCTGAGTATACCCTCCTCTTGTAGTGGAGCCTTTGTTACTGTTGACAGGTCAATGGGAGGGATTTAGCTTGGCCAGTCATCTGCAAGGACTGGCTATGATCACTGACCACCAGCTTCCACCCTGTATGGAGGATCAGCTGTGCAGGAGCAGGATGGCAGTGTTCTGACATGGTCTGTAGCCGTCCACTGGATGTGCTAGTCCTGAGGTTTCCGGGGTCATGTAGGCCAAGGTCAGCCCCCACTTGTGTTTTCCCCAGGGCACCCTGCCTGAGCTTTAAAGGCTGCTACTTGTGCTGGGCTTGGAGATTCCCAGATGGGGCCAAGCTATGAATCTTAGCTGGCTGCTGCTAGTGCAGTGCCTGAGGCTCACTGGAGCCAGTTCTTGCTTGTTTGATAGGACTTAGGAAGTTGTGAAGCATGAGCCAAGACCAGCCATTCATTTAGAAAAGCAGCTTGGGTTGGCCCACAAGTTGGGTGAGGCAGACTCTCTGGGGATTTCTAAGGAGGGTCAAACAGTGTTAGCCAGGTTGATGGAGTGCCAGATATGACACCAGCTTGCCAGCTCTGTTGGGGGAGGGTTTAAAAAAGGGACATGGCCTCTGTTCACCTTGATGCCAGATACTTCAGCTTCTCCCTGTATATCATTGGTGCCTTGCAAGCTGCTACCCTGGTGCTGGAACTCAGAGGGAGTAAGTATGAGTAGGTGAGTTCATGTGTGTGTTCTTTAAGAGGAACTGCTTGGGGCTCCGGAAGTTTCTTCTATGGACTCAATCCCCACTGGTTTTTGTAGCCAGAAGCTGTGGTGATTAATCTTCCTGGCACTGGTACCCTGGGCTGGTGGGCCTTGTGCAGGGCTGAAACTCCTCGTTCCTGAGATATCTCTCCTGAATTTTTGTCCAGCACATGTAGGTGTGGGTCCAGCCCATTCCACATCTGCACCCCTTCTACCAGTCTGGATGGATGTGGTTTCTTTAATTCCATAGTTGTCAGACTTCCATTCAACTAGATTTCTGATGTTCCTGAGTGATGGTTGTTCTACTTTAGTTCTAATTCTGATGTGGTTGTGCAATGAGGCGAGAGCCATGTCTGCCTCCCCACCATCTTGACTAGAAGTGACATCCCCAGGGATTTAGTTGACAACAAATTGAATACTAAATGCACAATAGGAAACAAGCCCTCTCAGTACTTCAACCACATCTTTCTAGTCTCAGAAACTAGAGAATTCTAAGCTCCATTTGACTGTCACTGTAAACTTCTCTCTGTGCCAGATGATTTTAGCCGCGTATTTATATTCGAAGTACAAACAACTTAAAATGTTTACACTGAGTAGTAATGGAAGTCATGTGTCAAATACAATGGGAGGAAAAAGAATAAAGCTTTCTTCAGAACTAAAGCTTGAAGATACACAATATCTTTGGAAAATGTGCCTTACAAATAAGAACGCATTGTTTACCTACACCATTTAATTACAAGAGAACATGCATTTTTACCCTTTGCATACAATGTTTAAAGTCTTGTTTTTTAGTTTTTGGTTTGGTTTTACTCTATAGTATTGCCTGAAGCTCTGGATGTCTATTAGCTCCACATCAATACTCTCAAAGCACACAGCCACACACTTTCCTGTCATTTGTGGTCCCCAATTCCTTTAATCTCCCACTCCCAGGGCGAGCCAGTGAAGAACTCACCACCATGTGCAAAAGCAAAAGAGCAAAAACAGTGAAGAGAGCCCTCCTCAGATGCTCTGGGGGCTGCCAGTTGTCAGCTTTCCTATCTGAGCAGAATAAAGACCAGGAAAACTACAGGAGGCCAGGAGAGACTCGGCATCTATCCATGGGGAGAGAATCCTCTGAATCTATCACTAAGTACAAGCCTTTAGTGACAGCTTCTTTGCAGCCTCTAATCACCAGCTATCCAGGTAAAGTCACTCAGAAAAGTTCTATGAGGAAACAGTATGCTGGCTTAACACAGCCCTTAGGAGCCCTCCTGAACAGAACCCATCCTAGGGTCAGTGCTAAAGAGGTCAGGAAGGTACCAATAGAAGAAGACAGTCATGGCTGCCAATAACTTTGACGTAGCATGTCTTATATAAGGATAGATCATCATGGTAAATTCGTAACCCTTACGTGAAATCCAGCTTTTCTTTGAGAGCCAAGACTCCCCAACCCCTCATCTCATACCACCTCGGTCCTTCTCATGTGTCAGCCTTTCTGAAGTGGACTCAGGTGTCCTGCCTGAACGCACGGCTGCCACGTGCTGCGCCCACCCCCCAACCTCATCTCAGCGCTTGCCCTGGGCAGTGTCCTTTGGATAATGGTGACCACACAGAATAGTCACCTGAGCCCTCTAGGTTTTGTTTCAAATCTCAGAGAAGTGGATGCTTTCGTTTTGCTTTTCCTGTCACTCAGCAGAGGAAGAGAACTTCTATCTACCTTATCCAGGTAATTTTGTTTACAATTCTCAGTCCAGAAAGGAGCAACCTACTGCATTCTTTTAAAAATACAAATTCTGGCTTTCAAAGAAGTTGGCACTTCATTAGAAGCAATTTGTACACACTCATTCTCAATCTGATTCCAAAGATATATTAGCCAGGCCCCCTGGAAATTATTTAGTTTCTCTTACTATCTCCCCAACATCAAAAACCTAAAGGCAGGGAATACTATGAGAAAGCAATAAATCTATTTTGTAGAGCTGAATTAAAAAAAAAAAAACAATCACAATGGACAGATCCTTTTGACATCACTTTTTACCTTTATACTAAAGTTCCACTTCCCTGATCCACATAACTAATTTTAAATAGAACCTAATTAAAGCTGAAAGAAACGGCTAACAACATATCTATAATTTTAAACTTTATTTTAATCTAGAGTGTTTGGTTGCTTCACATCTCACCCATAAATTGTGAGAAAAAAAATATCAAGCTAAATGATTACTTAAACTGCATTATATTAATTGAGGATCTAAACACATCTTACCTGTAAATATGTTTCCAAACCTTGTCGTCGTTGTTCCAACACTTTGGGGACCCAGTTCCTCACATGTTTAGAAGGGATTTCTGGAGTTTTGATACATTTCTTAAGCTATAAAGACAGAAAAAAAAATACATAGAGAGTGTCTCCTAATTATAAAGACATTATGAGGGGAAGCCAATGAAAAAAGTGAACTGTTATCTCCAACAAAAAGATAGAGGGAAATATAATAACACTGAAATTTTCAAAAAATTCTTTACTTAGCTGCCCTAAATGTTCAGATTTCAGGATAAAATTTTTGTCTTTTTGGTAGTTGTTGCTATTGTTGTACATCATCTGTATTTCAAACTGGAATTACTTGTTTTCTAAAAAATTAAAAGTTGAGTAAATGAATTTTTAAAAAAGTAAAAAAGTTTATAATTTTCCAAATTAATTAATACAATGAAATTTTGTTTGCACGAAGTACTTTTCTGATGAAAAGTCTCTCTACATGCTTTTCACATAAAAAAAGCAAAACAAAATGCCATTGTTTGTGCTCATCACACTGTAAACGCCACGTGAGCTAGACCACATCACTTGGAGAATTTCCTGAAAGTTTTATAATAAAATGAACTAAAAAACAGAGAGACTGATCTTTCCAACATTCCTAAGAGTTAGGTCCAAATTCTGTTCATGAAAACCGAATAAAGGTTCTCAGCTAAGTCTTTTGGGGCAGCAATTTTAAGGGATGATACAAAGAAAAAAAAATTATATTGGAAGTTGAGGTAGAAATACCTGTGTTAGGTGTATCCTACTATACCACATCCTAAACCTGTGAATATTACCTTACCTGTCAAAGTACTTGGCATATCTGATTAAACAGTGAAGAGATTATTCTAGACTATCCAGGCAAGTTCAATCAAATCACAAGAAACCAGGAGGGTCACAGTCAGCAAAAGGTTGGGAGTGGCTTGCTCTGACAATGGAGGGAGGGTCATGAGCCCAGGCAACCTCTGGAAGCTGGAGTGGGAAGGAATGGGTTCTCTCTCACAGCCTACTGACGCCTTGATTTTAGCTTAGTGAAACTCACTTTGGACCTCTAACCTTGAGAAGTATTAGGTAAATTTGTGTTGTTTTAAGTCACTAAATTCGTCCCCAAAATGGAATGAATGAAAATATTCTAATTAAAAACTTGGAAAACCTACTGATATTACTCCTTTACTACACATGCAAAGAAACAGTAAAAAATCTCTAAGAAAATGCACAAACTCCAGCAGCTAAAACTGTAATACAAAATTCTTCCCATGCATTAGTATTTATTCACCATTAACCATTCTAGACTAAAATTTGTTGCACGTCATGAAAAACAAAGGAGTCTTTGTGCGTTTCAAAGATCAGCACTTCCAGTGCAAGATGCTGGGCTGGACATGAGTTGCCTCCTTCCTCCACACCTGAAGTGCCATTAAAATGATAGTGGGAAAGTGCTAGCTGAGACTCCAAGCCTGTTTTTCTTATCATCCTCACCAAAAGAACTATATTATTGAGACTAACAATCAATTCTGTTAAGTTTAGCTAAGAAGCTAAATTTTCCAAATTCCCTTGCAGAGAGTGGAAGCCGAAGGTAGTCAGAAGTCACCAAGAAGGGCTCTGCATAGAAACTCTTTTAAAGTGGGGCAAACTCAGCTAGCTTTTTCTTTCTATCCTACCCCTCTTTCACCTGCTTCCTTCCTAAAATGTGACCACGATAGCTAGAGCTGTCATGACCATCTGCCATCATGAGGCAGCTCTCAGGATGGAAGCCAGATGTTCCAGATGACTGGACAGATAGAAAGAAGGAGCCAGTATTCCCTCCTGGAGCTGCCACAGCTGCAACCTGCCCACCTCCAGATTGCTTTCTTTTCTTTGTTAGATTTTATTTATTTATTTTTAGAGGAAGGGGAAGGGAGGGAGAAAGAGAGGGAGAGAAACATCAATGCGTGGTTGCCTCTTGCACCCACTACTGGGTACCTGGCGTGCTACTCAGACCTGTGCCCTGAATGGGAATCGAACTGGTGACCCTTTGGTTCGCAGGTCAGCACTCAATCCACTGAGCCCATTAGGCAGGGCTCCAGACTTGTTTTTTAACAGGATAAAACTCTGCCCCTCCAACATTCTTTTAAAGGTTACTGCTACTTTTTTTTTTTTAACCTGAATTTAATCCTGGTGGATATTTAAAAAAAGGGAGAAAGAAAAAGAAGGAAACCAAAGGTAACAGGACATAGAACAATGAACAGAACAGGATAGGGAGAAAGGGACAAACACCAAGAGAGATTAAGGATTTCTACAAGACAGAAAGCAGAAGCATGACAATGAAGAAAAGAGGGCAGAGGAAGCCCCAATCTAGACCTCCTCAGAAAGGGGATGACATTGGGTGGGGGGGACTCCAATCTCCTCAGCAGTTCTGAGAGGCTCTGTGCTCAACATCAGCATAAGAAGAGGTGTTGGACCATTTCTGTGCCACAACACATGCTATCTCTACCCACCACAGCAGAGTGACTAGCAACCTGGTTTTTATCCCTCACGCACACACTCTACCCCATTAAAAAAGGGTAAATATCCCTAAAGAAAGTGAATGAAGTGTTTGGGTTGGACAAGGGTTTTGCCATTCAAGTCCTACTGGTACTCATGGAGTCCCCAGCCTAACAGCTGGCTCTCTCCCCCCATTCTCTACAATGAGGCCCTTTAGTAACACACCCTATAGAAGGACCACACTTATATACCCAAAGCAAGGATCCAGTGACAAATACCCAGAATAATTAATCTCATTGGATGGGTAATCAAGGGCCACTTTCATGGGAAAACAGAACTATGGAAGGGAAAAGACAAGAAAAACAAATGGGACAACTAATCCCAAAGAAAGAAACATAAATCAAATAGCAGAAGAAATCTTTAAAAATTCTATTAGTATCTTCAGGGAGATTTGAGAAGATATGGCTTGTATGAAACAAGAACAGGTTGCTATAAAAAGAAACAATCAGAGAATAAGAAAGAGACACTGGGAATTAAAAACATGACAAATAAAAAAATTAAAAGAGGTAGAATATAAAATGATGGAAGTCCCTCAAAGCATAGAATAAAGAACATGAGAGAAAAGGTAGGTGAGAAGATAAGACATGTATGAATGCAGGAGTTTTTCTATAAAACTAATAAGCCTCCCATAAAAAATAAGAAAATATTCTCAAACAATAAAAATATTTTTTGTATGAGTCAGTGTATGCCTTCAGATTAAGAACTCATTGAGCACCTGCATAACACAAAACAACGACCCATACTAGTGACATTTACCTGTTGAGATTTCAGAATATCAAGGACAGAGAGAAAACAGAAAACAATTAGGTGGCAAACAAAGGAAGCAGAACTGCAGTGGCAACTGACTTCTCATCAGCAGCAGTGGATGCTAAATGGATGCTTCTGGAACCAGCCCCACCATCAACCAAGTGAGAGAGAACAAATGCATTTGCAGATATTCAAGGACTCGAAAAGTTTACCTCCCGTGCCTTCTTTTACACAAAGTTGAGCATGTAATTCTAGGAAACTAGGATTAAAGCAAGAAAGAGAAAAACAGGATCTGTCCTTGGAGCTCTACCCGATCCGTGTGGGGAAGGGAACTCCAGGGCCAGCTGAGCCCAGCAGCCTAGAGAAGTCCAGGGTGGGGCAACAGGTCAGGGGATTGGAGAGGGGAGGCTGGTGGAAGATGTTTGATTCGATGCAGTAGTTAGTATGGAGGAGGTTAAATTTTAGGATTTGTTAAATAAAGTGCATTATTCTTTTGTCTATTAAAACAAATAAGTTCCAGGGAAAGCAAAGATTCCCTGAAGAAGATCATGGAACAGAACACACTCAACTCCTCCAGTGTTATTCCAGCGCTAGAGGTACTCACGTACCCGGAAAGAGACAATAAAAAAAATAAACAAGTTAATAAGACACGGTGAGGGCTGATAGTAACCAAAGGGGATGCTTGTTGGGCAGCTGGGAAGGCGGGTGCGAGGTGGGGATGTCTGAGCTGGGACCTGATTCCTGCTGGGAGGGAGCCAGCAAAGGAGCTGGAGAAGGAAGGTTGCAGTGGAGACAGAGCAATGGAAAGGGAGGCCCAGGCTTGGTGTTCAAAACACAGAAAGAAGGAGACAGGTTCAGAGAGGTGCAGCTTCAGACACTGGGGGGCTGTGGAGGCCCAGGTGGGATTTGCACATCATTTTAAACAGGAGGCAAACTGAATACTGTATTTTGCTGTGTATAATGTGCACGTTTTTGATGACGTTTTTGTGCACATCATACATGGGATTATTATACCCATGGCATGAAATCATACCCGTATATAATGCGCAACCTTATTTTTCCCTCAAAAATTTAGGCAAGAAAGTGTGCATTATACAACGGCAAAAATACAGTTATCTTGAGCAAGGGAATGGCCTGATGTCACTTTTACTTTAAGAGACCATGGTAAATTCTGCCAGCAGATGGACTATGGGGGCTGGAGTCAAAGCAAGGAGACCTGCCCGAAGCTCCTGCAGAAGTCAGGTGAGAGACGACGGTGAACTGGACTATGGTCCTGTTGGTGTGGGGGGAGAAGGAGAAGGCTGCGGGAGCATGGGGGCAGTAGAGGTGACCACAGTGACTCCAAGACTGTCACTGTTTTAAGGTTTTTAATGTCACCTGGCAGCCATATTTTGGATGACCTGCCTGTTGTTACTGACAGGTGGCAAAATTCCATGTTTTGGAAAAATGGCAAAGAACACTAGTTATCTCTCCCAATTCACCGTCCCTTTCTTCTACAGAACAGAGTTCCTAATTTTCAGCTGAGTACCTGATCACCCAGAAAAAAGGACACATTTCCCAGTCTCCCTGGAAGCTATGTGTGGCCATGTGACTGAGTTCTGGTCAAAGGCATGTAAACATACACGCCTTCAGGAAATGGCCCCATAGGGAAGGGCTCTCTCCTTCTTTCCTTCCCACCTTCCTGCTGGGTGAACTGCCATGTCACGGTAGACCTGCAGCAGTCACCTTCACCCATGAGGTGGAAACCTCGTGTTGAGAACAGTAAAGCCACAAGATGGGTCCCTGATGATCATGAAACTGCCATACTAGCCCTTGACGCTATGGGAGAGGAAAATAAAGGTGTGTCTGTTAATGCCACCATTATTTTGGTTCTAGAGTCACTTGCAACCAAATCTAATCCCATGGAAGTAGCAGACATGGCTGATACTGCCAAGTGCAATACTGCTACCTCCTTCTTCTTACAAAAACATCCCAATGCTATTCAGAGTGCCAACATATAGAGCAAAACAATCTCAATTTCCTAAGTTCTCTTGTAACTAGAATGGCCAAGTGACAGAGATGTTAATGAAAGGTAGTGTGAGTCGACTGAGTAGGGTTCCTGCTTTCCTCAAAAACAAACAAAACAAAACAAAACAAAGCAAAACAAAACAGGCTCTCCTTCCCACCAGAAATGTGGAAGCCGTGTCTGGAGGGACAGCAGCTGTGTTGTCAGCAGAGGGTGAAAGCCATACGCTCAGGTAAACAAGGTGAAACAGAAGGGAGCGTGGATCATAGGTAGTGTGGAACTGCTGCATCAGTGTGGATGTCTCCCTTTAGTTTTCTTGAAATATGAGAATAATTAATCTCTTACATTTAAGAAACCTACTTAAGTTTCTATGATATCCCACCAAAGATAGTCCTGACATAAAGGAATTCATTATGCAGTTGTAACTTTAAGTGGGAGAAGTCGAGTAGGTGTCCAGGTGGAGATGCTGTGTGGACAGTTGGAGGTGAGTCCATAAACCTGTAAGTCAGAACACGTGAGTGGTATTCAGAGCCATGGAACTGGGGGATATGACACTGGCAGTTAGGTACAGATGAAGGAAAAGGGCTGAGACAGGCAGAATCCTAAGGTTGCTCCCAAGATTCCTGCCTCCTGGTGTACATGCCTACATAATCCCTTCCCCTGGGTGCAGATGGGGCCTGTCAATAGGGTGAAATATTCACTTCCTTGATTGGGTTACGTTATATGACAAGTATTACATTACATGACGAGACAGTCACTTCCTTGATCACATTACATGCTGCAAGACCTAGTCCTAGCAGGCTTGGAAGAAATAAGCTGACCAGCCACATGGCTAGGACTTAGGTGGCCTCTTAAGAGCTGAGAGCTATCCCTGGCTGAGAGCAAGAAAAAAGGGACCTCAGTTCTACAACTGTGAAGAACTGAGTTCTGCCTCAATGAGGACATGACACTGTGAAGAGGACACTAAGCTTCAGATGAGATCACAGCCTTGGGGACCCTTGATTTCAGCCTGGCAAGACTCTGAGCAGAGAACCTGGGACACCTGAGTCCAGACTCCTGACCCATGAAACTCTGATAACACAACTGTATTGTTTTAGATGGCTAAATCTGTGGGAATCTGTTATGCTGCACTAGAAAACCAATACATAGGCCAACCAACACATGGGCCACAGTCTGAGACATCCGACTCTGAGGGGCAGGGCAAGCAGTGAGGAGCGGGAGTGAAACAGTACGTGTTAAGTCAGGAAATGTTTCTAGAAGGGGCACGATCATACTGTTCTGCTGATGCTGGGAAGCCACTGGACGAGAGTGGGAGCCCGGAAAGCAGACACTCCTTTTCCAGGAACTGCACTAAGAGAGAAGGAGAGCAAGGGGCTGAATGTGAGGGAAGCAGAGGGTCAAAGGCAGCTTTCATTTTGTTAAACGGCAAACATATCATATGTATGGATGAGACGGCTCCAGTATTGAGAAGAAAGAGAAAGAGAGGGGGCAGGAACTATGGCTGTAAGAGAATGTATACCATCTCTCTACTTGCGGTATTTCTTAAACAAAAAACAAGACAATGCTAAATTCTTCTGTGGTAAAAATTTCAGTAGGTTTCAGTATAAATATAAAGTTCTTTAAACTACTGAATCGCACATTTCTTATGTTGCAGAAGAAAAAATCAACCCCATTATCTGTCTCTCTGCTTTCTGTTGTTGTTGTTGTTTAAATCTTGAAGATACAGCACTGAGAACATTTTTTTCTTTTTATTTATGTCAGGAGTCCTGAGGAAGCCGGTCATCACAGCTGCTGGGATCTGTGACGGCGTCCGTGGCTGAGTAATGGATTGCTTTAGATGCGGGGAGACAAACCTGAGGCAATGTGTTTCCACTAGGGCTCAGCTGCGTATAAGATAAATAACCCCCTGCCAGCCCATGCGATGATTAACTGTTCTGGCCGCTCTGCGTCCAGCCAAACGGCCTTTTGGATCCCCACAGATAGCCAGCAGATTCCACGATACCGGAAACACAATCCCCTTCGCCTGGCAGGACCACTCCTTCCCTCCACATTGTTAGAAGAGTTTACGCAGAACTTACTCAGACCTGCCACACGTGCACCGGCTCTACCCCCATTTCTCCACAGAAAAGAACGGAAACGCTTTCCCCCAGCACATAAATAAAAAGATGGAAAGAAATTAAAGTTAAAAAAAAGAGTGAGGGACAGTGGGGGTAAAATTCAATTTTTTGCCCCATATTGTGACCCCTATGTCCTCAGAACTCCCTGTAGAGGCACTACACACGGTGCTGAGCTCTTGGTTTAACCCCATATGGCAGTTTTTTTGTTTTTCTGAAATACGTCCTTCATTAATTAAATATGAGAATGCAATTCTCAAGCCAAAGGTAGGCAATCATAAGAACAAGGACAGTTGATTCAGAAGTGAGCCAGCACCATACCAGAAGTGAGCCAGCACCAAAGGTTTATTCACAAACCTTTGTGAATAAAAGGGTGGGCTGGAAATGGCAAGAAACAGCAGGAAGGGCGTGTAAAACAAGCTCCAAATTTGCGAAGGTTTTCCTCTCCACACCCATGGTTCCAGGGTTAGGGAGGGGAAGCTGTTTCCAAGGACCTCTGTTCAAAGTTGGCTGCAGCAGCAGGGCGTGAGCAGGTGTGGCTGGGACAAGGAGAGAGCATGTACAAGATTAAGGTTCATTCTCTCCTGACAGCCTAGGTCTTAATCTTGTCAGGACGGAGGACACCCTATACGTTTATATTTTAAGGATACGATGCTAAACATGAACAGAGAAGGCTAGGGTGGGGGTTGTTTCGGTGTCAGTGTGGTGGTGGTATCTTCCCATCTTAACCAGCAGAGCTGCAAAGGAAGCACAAGTATAACCTGGGATTAAAGTGACAATGAACTAAACTCCCACAGTAAAATTATTCTTGTCAACAAAACACTGCTCTAGTCATTCATAAATATGAGGTCTGTCCAGAACGTATCCAGCCATGTCATATGAAAAATAGAGACATTTATTGAAGAAGACACAAAGATGCAATAACATTGTACACAGGACAATGACGCCTCAGTCCTCTTCAAAGTAGGTGCCTTGGGACCTCACACAGTTCTCCCTATCGCCATGAGCTATCCTCTAGCATTTTCCTGAATCTCATTGAGGGTCTAAAACCTCTGCCCTTTCAAAGGTGTTTTTAGTTTTGGGAAAAGTCAGAAGTCACAGGGCACCAAATTTGGGCTCTAGGGGAGCTGAGTCACCTGGGTGATTTGATGTTTCGCCAAAAATCTCTGCATGAGATGTGATGCATGAGCAAATGCGTTATCATGATGAAGCCGCCGATCACCAGTTGCCCACAGCTGCAGCCTTCTGAGTCATCCAAATAGTTTCCACAAAGGAATGTTCAAGCTTAATGCAAAATTTGATGCAGATTCATTGTTCAACCCACTCAATCATTTTGAATATGAGGGCCACACAGCACACATGCTCTCTCGACAGCATTTACCAAACCCACTGACTAGTACAGTGAAGTCATCATTGTTCACACATGTGCATTCCAATCTACTCTCCTTGGCTGCCAGATCATATGGATGTCATGCAAACCATTCTCATTATATTAACAATGGCTGGACTTTTTCTGGACAGACCTCATAGGCATGATGTTCTCCAAATATCCCATTTGCCACACACTTATTTAATGCCTAATATGTGCCCAAAACTAATAGGTGGTGAGGAAAATACGAAAGATGAGATGTGAGCTCTATATTTTAAAAATGTATATTTTAGTTGGAAAAACTTAGGGACAACTAAGTTTTAATCATCTCTGAGATGTTTTTAATGTAAGTGGAAATTTACATTCTAAATGGAACAAGAATAAATTCTGGAGTCCAAGAACAAAGAGATTAGGGAATAAAAGAAACAGGGAAGAAGGAGAACCTGAAATGTTTTAGTTTGGTGTGAACAGATGTGAACACAAAGGGAAAGACATCCAGCATGGCAAAGACAGGGAGGTAGTGATTTGCACACATGGAGGACAGGGGGAGATGGGCTTGGCTGCCACTGATGTTTTCTTAGGTGATGCAGAGAGAAATAAGACTGGCCCATAAAGGGGTTTCTGAGAGACAGAGTAATGGTCCCCGCTAAAGATGTCTATGTCCTAATCCTTGGAACCTGTGAATGCATTACCTTCAATGGCAAAAGGCACTTTGTGGGTGTGATTAAATCCAACATTGTGAGATGGGAAGATTGTCCTGGACCATGCAGGCAGGTCCAATGTAATCTCAACGGGAGGTGAAAGTGCCAGAGTCAGAGAGAGGAGATGTCATGATGGAAGCAAAAGTTCAAGTGACATTCTTGCTGGCTTTGAAGATGAGAAGGGGCCACGAGCCAAGGAATGCAGGCAGCCTCTAGAAGCTGGAAGCAGCAAAGAAGCAAGGAACAGAGCCCTGCTAACACATTTAGAGTGAGATGATAAATGTGTGTTTTTTGAAAGCAAAGTGTGTGGTGATTTATTGCAACAGCAACAGGACACTGCACAGGGTTTAAGATTATTGGCCTTGAGAGTCACTGTCTGTGTTTTGGAAGACAGCGCAGACCCACTTCAACACAACTCAACGGAGGAATGAGGATGAAGATAGCGTTTCAGGAAAAGTAATCTGCTGTAAAAAATGAAAGAGAAGACAAAGATCCAAAATAGTAAAGAAATGCTTACATAAAGTAGTAAGACTGCATTGGGATGGTATGAAATGGTGCCTACGATAGAAATCTGGAAGAACAGATCAACAGGACTTGATGACACTCTGGATACAGAAGGTGAGAGAAAGGCAGGAAAGACCTCCAAGGTGTCACACTTTGTGGCTTCAGTGCACGTGATGGAGGGGAGAATGTGAGGGTTGTGTCTAAGAGAAACCTAACAATATAACCACGCTAGAGGGATTCTCCAACGTCAGCAGGCATGAAGATAATCTGGAATGCTGGGTTAGCACGCACAGTAACGGGCTCTGCCACAGAGAGTCTGATGCAGCGTGTCTGGGTGGCACCCAGGAATCTGGCCCTCAGCAAACACAGTTCTGATGCAGGTAATTCAAAGTTCACACTTTTAAAAACACCAATCAAGAAAAACTAAAAAAAAAAAAAATGGAATCAAATACTCATTATAGCTCTGGAAGAAACAACTAATCTTATGTAAAATCTGAAGGGGTAAAAATTGACATATTAGACAACATAAAAATTTAAAACATTTGTAAATTAAAATAAATATCATAGCCAAAATAAAAAGGCCCTTGGTGAAAAATACTTTCAGCAAATGGCTAATATTTTATTAACAGGCCACACAAACTAACGAGCGAAACCAACTGAGACCCCTGCAGATAAATGGAAAAGCACATGAACAGAATTCCAAAAAGAAGGACTAGAATCATAAACAAACCATAAGGAACACCAATTAAAATAGCAACAAGGCAACACAGACTGCTTGCTAAATAAACAAATATCATTTGGGGGGTTAGTATTCAAAGCTGATGAGATTCTATGGTACTTTCATACTTGCTGGTTGCATTATAAATCCTCTGTAACCATTTTTGAAAGAAAGTAATTTGGCAATACATATCAGAAGCTGTAAGAATATCCATACATTTTGACAGAAAATGCTTCTTTTAGTAATCTAGCTGTAGGAAACATTCTTGAATATGGGGAAAACTTTATATGTAATGAAGGCTATCAATTATTGGAAGTTTACCATGAGATATTACACGATTTAATTTTGTCTGTAAAACAATTCAATGAAGTTACCACTCTAATTATTCCTATACTGAAAGTGGGGAACCTGAGGCACTGAAAGATCATATGACTTTTTCCAAAGGCTTAAAGAGCTGGGAGAGGTAGAGGCAGGCTCGGAAACATTCTGCTCCCAGAGCTTGCACACTTCAGTTCTACACCATCGTCACCACCACGTGGGCACATGGTTCACACAGCAGCATTTGGTTTACTAACAAATGGGAGAAAAAATGCAAAAGTGAGAGATCTGAGAATTTCTATTCCCTTAACTCTGGTTGGCCTGATAATATAAGAATAGCTCAAATTATTAACAGAATTGCAGAAAATGAGATAAGTCCCACAAAATCTGGGTTTTTTTCCTGACTGTGAATATCTAAGAACTGCCTGTAATCACTGCGGAGAGGGTCCTCTTCTACAGAAGGAAAGAAACTGTATGAGAGGAGAGCAGGGTGAGCGACCCTCCACTCCAGGGTGGGCCTAATTGGCAGTCACCCAGCTGTGCCCGGTGTGGAGTTGGTCCCCAAGTAGCGGGCGAGGACAGCTGGGCTGTGCTGGGGTCATGGAGAGATGGGCGCTGACCCGGGTGGTGAGGAGGGAGTCCAGACTCTGGTTACCAGAGGCAGGGCAGAGGATGGAGTTCTGGTTTCATCTCACTGCAAGGACTTCTTTCATGAGGTACCTACTGGAAATCTCTCTAGAATCTGTTTCCTTGAAAAACAGTACACAAAACAGAATTTCTTGAGAAGGAAGTGAAACCCATTCCAGGTTTGTTTCCCTTGGAGGCCTCTGGGTTGAAGGCTTTGTAAAGCCAGCGAGCAGCACCAGGCCCAAAACTGTGCTCACCTGTGTTGTGCCTTTGGGAAGCAAATTTGAGTGTAACAAAATTTTAATCCTAACAGAAAAGTGTACAGGTAACTTAGAGCTCCTCTTCAAAAGAAAACAGAAATAGTCTCCCTAATTTCTCAAGAATATCTCATTAAAGTTTCTTCTCAGGACTCTATATTCTCCTGCCTAAAAAAAAGTGGGAAAATTCAATTCTAAAAAATGCTAGAGAACTTTTAATGCAGAGTAAGCACATTTTCACATTATTTATACACTGACGTTTCCCAGGGAACTTAAGATGTGTTTAATGAAATTAAAAGAATAGTCCCTTTCTTCAAATACTTATTATCTTCCCATCTAAGTTTTTATCTAAGTAACAAAAGTGAGGAAATTAAATTATGCCATACATTTTACATATGTGCATATATGTGTGTATATGTATATACACGCACATACACAAAAAACATATACATATATGAATATGCATATCTTAAAGAAAAGTGACAAAATTGCAATAACTCATATATACTGATTTTCTGGGCAATTTCATGAGGCATTTCTAGGAATAAGATAATTTCAGCACCCCAATGATAATTTATAATCTGCAAAATATTAAATTTGGTGTACAAAATAAAGTATTTACGCTTCTACATTTTACAGGCCATTTCTCCAAAAACTCAGCTATTCCTTTTTCATTCTTGTCTTTTATCTAAAACTTTTAATGAAACACCAGTCCTAGCAAGTGGCCTTTATAATTCAACAAAAGGCAGGGAGCCTCTTTTTCACATGTTGCCCAAATGGTCCTTAAATACAAGTGACATGTGTATTTTCTTTTCTGGGTACATGTAAGTATGAGTTGATTTTAATAAATTTCTCCCTATAAAATAAAATAATCATTTGCTTTTCTTCTTTTCGTTTTTGTAAAGCCCATTAAGTATATTTTATGGAGAAAACAGGTCTGGGTCTTATTCCTTCTGAGCCCACCATCCCCAGCACAGCACGCTGCCAATGGCTTGCCGGCTCACATCTGTTTACCTAACACATCTTAACAGAAGACCCACCTGCTCAGAAAGCACCTGTAAAGGACTAAATACTGCCTTTTAAAGGGAAATTTACATCATGATAAAAGAAGTCATACTGTTCCAAGAACTATTTGGGAGCCCCAGAAAGCAGTCTTAATGTTATACCATTTGCCAAATAGAGAAAAAGTTCGGGGAGGAGTTACCTTTTTGTGCAAGGCATGAAATTCGCTGTACCTTTTCTCAACAAAATGTTTTCTTCCATTCATTAGCACTTCTATCTTAAACACCTAGAAAAAAAATTAAAAAGATTAATTCCACCAGTTCGAAACCTTCAGTTGTCTGATGTGGTAAGTTTGTGACCATGATATATTTCATCCCTTTAATTACAGTAGCTGATCCCCCAAAACCCAGAAGGCTCAAGAGACCCTGGGCCCAGCAGCACTGATTAATGAGCACAGAAGCCGAATGCTCACTAACAAACTGCAGTAGCCCCGTAAACGTGTCTAGAAACAATGCAAACCTAAATGCCTTAACATACACCTTAACTTTTTAATCACGGGATGTTCTTCCCTTCACATTATTTCACCAAACACAGATGACAGTATTGAAACAGAAATGTGACACCACAGCAAGAGTCTGGCAAATATCGCAGACCTGCACGCAACACGCCGCAACGGCCGTTTCAATCACTGCGCTGCTGTGTCATCTGTAAGACAACCATGCAGACGACAGTGCGTTTTAGGTTAATTTCTCCCTAACCTGCATATTCATCTCTAGTCTCAGCTGGGCTTATTGTGCTGTTTGCAAAACAAGGAAAATGTGGTAAAGGTTCATTTTCCCTGCATGATGCGAGTGACAGCTTGTGCTCCCGCCTCCAGAAGGTTGAAAGGCCAGATGAAAAGGCTCTCTGTGTGCATTAATTAGTAGGCACTAACATGACATTTTCTTGATTCTCAGGTCAGCGGGTCAAGTTTGGGAACAGGGATGAAAAATATTGTGAAATGCTCGGGAAAACGCAGTGGTAAGGTGGGGTGGGGAAAGGAGGCTGAGGGGGAACTGAAGACAAGGTGCTCTGTCATTTCCAAGAGTTTGTCATTGGCTCCTGTTTTGTGGGCGAGAGTTTGTCAACACAGACAGGAGGAAGTCTTTTCAGTAACTTAGTAAGCCGAATTTTCCGTTTCAGCTGCTCTTCTGAAAAACACACAACAAAGCTAAAGTTGAGTTCATCTGCAGCTGAGAAGTGTTCAAAGCAAGCTTGCCCCATCCTTAAGAAGAATTTAGCACATGCCGTACAAGGCCACGCGCTGTCATAAACCCGGATCCGCGTGGCTCCATTTTCTGCTCTCTATATAAACAAACATGCCTTTTTTTGGATGGATAGAAATTATGTCATCAAGCAAATGTGTTTGCATTTCTGTGCTCCTTCTAGTCAGACCCAAATTTTCTGTTGCATGACTTAGTTTAGGAAACCTACTTTTATTAAGTAAGTGGTAAATGTTCACCTATCTAATCAATATTTTAGTATAACATTCAGTTTTTCAAGTAATCTCCCTAAAATACTTTGGTGAATCTATAAAAATATTTTCTTCTAAAAATATACATCTATGCTTCAAACTCTAAGAGATACCTACATTTCTTAGAAAATAATTGTCTATTAGTTCACTACAGAAAATTATTCTTCTCCAAAGGCCCTGACAGGAACAGAATGAAGAAAACGCACTGAGCACACAAACGAAAGCAGCACAGCTTCAACTGGGGGGCTTGGTTAATAGGATGCAGAGCCTCCTTTTTAGTGTCAGGTCCCAGATTTAAATCAGGACAATGTGGGAGCGATGCGAGTTGTTTCCATCTGCTCGGCTGCATGAAATGAAGAAGTTATGTTCTGAGTCCAGTTCCTTGAGGCTTCATCACAAAAACCACCACTTTAATTGGCATGTTTGCTGCAGGATCCAGAGAAGGAGAAAGGTGAAGACTTGGAAAGGTTCAACCCACTAGGTCACCCATCAAGGTGCCCCCTCTTGAAGGCCAGGGAAAGACACATGACAATGGCTGCCTCATGGAATATCACCTCTTCTATCGACCAGATGGTTCCATTACCAAGTTCCACAGCTACTTTTCACAATCGCTAAAGTTGTAGGGATTGGGGGAGGATGCACACACATACAGAGGAAAGTGTGAAAAATTTTAATTCTAATATTTTTATGTTGCCATTTAAATAATGCACAATATGTCTAATATTGTTATTATTTTTTTCTTTTTAATTCTGGGAAAACATCTTGGAAAGGAAGCTTGTTAATCAGAATTTCCATGACAATGTGAAGCAAAAATGGAATCAATTTAACAAAATCTTATTTTCCTGAATTCCATACTAGACTTTTTTTTTTTTTAAAGATCTGTGATGTGTGTTGTTCCTGCTGCCTAGAAACCTTTCTCCTGCTTTGGGCTCCTGGAAAAATCTTCATAGTTGTTTTCTACCTTTAAGGTAGGGGCAGCACAGGATGATGTTTGGAAACCTCCAAGCAGTATCTGGCATTCATTCATTTATTTTTTTTAACAGATTATTTCCTGAGGGCCTACAATGTGCCCAGGAGTTAGTATTCAGCAGTGAACAAAACAGGCAGGTGCCCAGCCTTCGTGAAGCACGCACCCTATCTAGTGAGAGAGACCGACTACAAACACATGAGCAAATACAGGGGCGTCCAGGAGTGAGAGGAGCTGGGAAGAACAACCCAGCAGAGCAATGAGCTGGACGAGGGTGCCGCTTTAGACAGTGTGGTCAGAGAAGGCCTCCCTAAGAGGAGAGATGGTGAGAGGTACAAAATCTGAGGGGAATGCCGGGAAACAAGTATACAGGAGTTGAACTGGCTGCCTCTAGCATTTCTGACTAGGAGTGTGTGGACCAGGACTATTTGTTTTCCTTCCTATTTAAAAAAAAATTTTTTTTTTGAGTTAAGCCTAGGGCACAGTGCTTTCCACTTCCGGTCAACATGGAATAACTGAGAACAGATTTCACCTTCCACTTGAGACAATTAAAAAACTAGATTTTTTTCTTTTGTTTCTCTTGTTTAAGGAGCTATATCAAAAAATACATACTGCTACAAGAAATAAACAAATGGGACTACATCAAACTAAAAAGGTTTTGCACAGCAAACCACCAACAAAATGGAAGACAACTCACTGAATGGAAGAACATATCTGTCAAAAATATATTTGATAAGGAGTTAATATCCAAAATGTATAGAGAACTTAGAAAACTTAACACCAAAAAAAAAAAAATTTGAAATGGGTAAAGGACCTGAACAGACACTTCTCTAAAGAGACCATACAGATGGCTAATAGACATATGAAAAAATGCTCAACATCACTCATCATCAGAGAAATGCAAATAAAAACCACAATGAGATATCTCTTCACACCTGTCAGAATGGCCATCACCAATAAGTCAACAAACAACAAAGTGCCGGTGAGGATGTGGAGAAAAGGGAACCCTGGTGCACTGTGGGTGGGGGTGCACACTGGTGCAGCCACTGTGGAAAGCAGTATGGAGACACCTCAGAAGGTTAAAAATAGAGCTGCCTTCTGACCCAGTGATTTCAATTCTGAGAACATATCCGAAAAAACCCAAAACATGGATTCAAAAGAATATATGTACCCTGATGTTCACTGCAGCGTTACTTACAATAGCCAAGATCTGGCTATGGGCAGCCCAAGTGCCCATCATTAGATGAGTGGATAAAAAAGCTGTGGTACATTTACACAATGGAATATTATTTGGCTGTAGAAAAAGAAGGAAATCTGGCCTTTTCTGACAGTGTGGATGGATGTAGACGATGTTATGCTAAGTTAAATATGCCAGTTACGGAAGGACAAGTGCCATATGACCTCACTTATACGTGGCATCTAATGAACGAAATAAACAACATTGAAACAGACTCATAGATACAGAGAAAAGGCTGACAGCTGTCAGAGGGGAGGGGAGGAGAGTTGGGGGTTGGGGTGAAATAGGTGAAGGGATTAAGTAATCGCCCTCCAAAACTCACAGACACCGACAACAGTATGGTGACTGCCAGAGGGAAAGGGGGTGGGGGGGACGTAGAAAATAGTAAAGGGGGGACAAATGGTGATGAAAGGAGACTGGACTTGGGGTGATGAACACACAACATAATATACAGATGATGTATTATAAAATTGTACACTTGAAAGCTATATAATTTTATTAATCAATATAACCACAATAAATTCAAAAATAAATATATAAAAAACTAGATAAAGTACATGGGAAAAGGGGCTCTCAAGGCACTGGACACAAGGAAATGCAGACAGTGAGATGTGGGGAACAAACAAGGTCAGCCCTGTGATTACCTCGGGCAGGGCCCTGAGGTCCCCTGAGGTCGGGGGTTGGAGGCTGGAGTGAAGGGGGGGCAGAATAATTTTCTCTCCAGCATTTAGATGAATCCTCATCAATACACAGGACTGGGGAAACTATCCAAGGCTGGGACAAGATTAGAAAGAACAGTGCTGAGAGACCACAGACAACTGGGCACAGTACCTGTTCCCCAAAGCCAGGGCAGTAAACCTCATAATTCATGAGGCATTAGTTACTCAGAATGGACTTGCCTTGGTAGTGGGCAAAATTAACTCCAGACTAAAAGTTCTTTTAGCCCAGTGTAAGAAACCTTAAACATGAGACCTGAAGACAGCAAACTGTTTCTGGGTACTTCAACGACATGTCAGAACAATGCTCAAGAATACTTTTAGGAACCTAAAACTACCCTGCACCCACCAAGATAAAATTCAGAGTCTGGCATCCAATTGAAAAGAAGCAGGAAAATATGACTCATAATGAGAAGAAAAACCAATCCATTGAAACAGATCCTGAAATGATACAGATGATGAAATTAATAAACAAAAGCATTAAAATCATTGCTACAAGGGAAGGTCTCACATTCAGGAAACCAGAGGAGAGGCTGACCACCTTCAGTGGAGATGCGAAAAACATAAAACGAGACTCGGACAACAGGCCTGGTTCTGCCGACAAAATCAACAATGTCTTTGATTTAATTTAAAAAAAAACACACAAAAAAACCCCAAAAAAACTTGATGGATGAATAGCAGATCAGACATTGCCAAAGAAAAGATTAGTAAACTTGAAAACCTAGCAGTAGGAACTGTCCCAAATGAAAATGAGGGAGGGAAAAAAACTAGAGAATAAACAGAGCTTTAGTGAACTATGGGACAACTTTAAACAGTGACATATGTGTGTGATTGGAGTAGAGGAGAGATGGGGGACAGGGGTTGGGAAGAAAGACAAATATATTTGAAGATATCATGACCAAAAATTTCCCCAATTTGGTAGATACTATAACCCCACAGATTCAAGGAGACCAATGAACCCAAGGCACAAGAAACATGAACCCCCCCAAAAAAAACCCCAAAAGGCACATCATAATCCAATTCTCTAAAACCAGTAAGAAAGAAGACTGGAAAAGCAGCCAGAGGGAAGGGAGAAATTACATAGAAAAGGAAGAAAGATATGTTCAATGACAAATTTATCAAATATCTCTATAAATAACCGAGCCTATAAGAGTGATTCAATGCATATATATTTGGTAATGTTTAACTTGATAGAAATATGTTCTATGTAAACTATCATGTATAAAATAAAATGTAGGATTAAAAGCTAGTTAAATCTTTAATAATTATTTAAAAATAATTTTGGTAATTTTTCAGTAAATGATAACAATAATAGTGACAGCAACAACAGCAAAGACTTTCACTGTGCCTATTAAGTGCAGGCACTGCTCTAAACTCTGCTCATAACACTCATTTAATTCTCACAACAATCCCACACGAGACAGGTACTGCTACCTCCAGTCTCTGTGTGAGGAAACTGAAGCATGTATTAAATAACTTGCCCATAGGAGAGCTGCAGTTTGAACCTGGAGATTTGGTTCCCCAATCTTCCTTCTTAACCACTGCACATGACCGATTCCCGATGAAAAATGTCTTTACACAGTCCTATGCACTGGAGAAACTGAACACTTCAAAAGCAGGGAAGCCCAGACACATCCTAGAGTGATGACAGGTCTTTGCATCCACTGTCCTCCAAGGTTCCGTCCCTTGGAGGGGGGTCTGCAGGATCACAGGGCACCGTAAGGGGTGGGTGGGGCAGGACCTGAGGTCTTTACTCCCCACCATGCAGCGCCCCTGCTCCTCTCAATCAAACCAGAACACGGATTTACCTGAAAAGCATACGCCTCTCTACAGCAGAAGGATACTTTTAAAAATAAATTACTAAATCCGTACTGTTCCCACACTTGATTATATAATGAAAATATAATTGTATATACACACACATATAATTATAATATCAGGAACATTATCATGCTCAGTTTTCAGAATCAATCCACACAGCACTAAAAGCAATTATTTTTACAGAAGAGACTGTAAATATTTAAAATGTTATCAGTGTAAAAAAGCATGGCATAATAAGCAGAAAAATGAGATGAATGGGGGAGGAACTCGGTGAAAAGAAGTAAATGGGATACAGATTTTTTCATCTTACATAACCTGCAGTCCGAGGATGTTGATAGTAACTGCTGCATGAAGAAAGTGGTTAAAGTTACAAAGTCAATAGAAAAGTTATATTAATTTTTAATGATGAAATAGAAATCATATACATAGCAAAAATTGTGTGGAGAGGAGTAAAATACAGGAGTGCAATGAACTACTTTCCTATTTCAAAGCAGAGAAAGAACAGAGATTTTGTAAGATTCATGCATCAAGAAACAGAGAATACAGGTATGCTATTTAGAGTTATGGTACTTAAATCAGAAATTTATCAACTAAGTTCTGGTTCTGAAAGGTACTAGACATTTTCCTTTTCCTTTTATATGTAGATGTAGTTGTACTTTTCTGATTAATGTATTACTTTCAGATATCCTGATAATGATGTGATTCCTGCTAAATGTTTCCATTTTAAATCTCTCGGGTGATGAAGGAAAGACTCTCTTGAGTTTATTAATATTTATAGGTTTACAAGTTTTCAGTCTAAACACTAGTACTGATTAATCTTAGCTGCAGCTCCTTGACTGATTATTTGATTTTGAAAAGTATCCATTTTTCTTTTCCTCTGAAACCGTATCTATATGACACAAAACCAACCAGTCAATTCAGGGTGAGAGGAAAAATGCATTCAGATACACCAGGTCATACGTGTTGGTTGGCTAACACAGTTTTTTAAAGTTATTATTGGTTACAGTATCATGTAAGTTTGATGTACATGTTCTATAAATGTGAATATTGCTTCTTCTCTGCTTACCTGAGTTGTTGTGGCAATAAATCACATATTATGTCAAACAATTAAGAATTCTGGAAGGAAAGTACCATATGAGCTTCATTATTGCCAAATGAACTTTTATTGTTCTCTTTTACGACCTGCTTTGAAGGAATAAAAATAGAGAAATTTTATCTGCACTACTTACTAATTTGGGTGAATTTAGATATGCTTGAGCCATTACTAAAGTAAGAAGGATAAAATGATGTCTACTGTACCAGTTTTTTGGAAAATAAAAGCCTTGGTGCTTTGTAATGAAATGAATCGTTACTAATTATGAAGTGACAGACAAAGTCTCCAGCAGGAAGCACAGATGATTTCCATGAGTACTTGAGGGCAGCCTTCCTCACAGCCTCCTTAAGGAAGGAACTTGTTGAAATACTTGTCTTATGGAGGAACAAAAAGTACTTCCTTATTCTCTCAACCTATTTAGCTACAGATGGATTGTACTTCCTCATCATGAGCTCATGGCTGGCTTCAGCAAAAAGGAGCAACTCTTGGTCCCCCAAATCCTCCAGACTCCGCCTAACCCATCCATCCACAGCTTTCCTTGAGGAGCTAATCACAGCAAAGTCCGTGGCAAGTCCTCCCCAGGCTGGACACCTACCGCACAGAGCAAAGTCAAGGACCGTGGTGCTTCCGCACATAGGTGAGCCTCTCTAGGCCAAGGAATCTGATCCTACCTCCTTTTGGCCATCCAGTGAACTTCCACGTCCATTCCAGAGCCTTCTAGAACTTCGGGCATCACTGTCTCCCTTACCTCCCCTTCAAACAGATCATCTAAATGGCACAATCAAATTATTTAAAGTGCACCCACACTCTCTAATTTTCAGCAAATGTACTACTCTTGACTATTTCATAAAGATACGTTTTATGTGCCAAATAAACTGGAAATTTTGAAGTTTTCTTTTTAAGGAAATGTTTCTTGCAGAACATTTATTCTAGTTGGTCAAAAAATATTGTTCATAAGAGCCTGCCAGCTACAAGGGCAACTCTGTAATGCAGCCCTTTTATTAAAAAGAAACTATTAGTCTAAATAACTACTACAATTCTGGAGAAGCTACTGATGGTGGAAAGGGCTGGCCTGGGGTCAGGCACAGAATCACTAACTGTGTCTCCTTACAGATGCTGCTTAGCCACCGTGAGCCTTAGTTTCCTCATTTGTAACATGATAATGATAAAACATATTTCTTAGGGCTGGTGATGGAGTGAATAAGTAAGACAAGGCATATAAACTGCTTAGCACTCAGCCTGGCACATGCTTACTGTGCAATACATTTTAGTATCCAACTGAGTATCACTGGGTTTCTCACAAATCTAAATGGAATCTGAAGTTATTAATAATCTTTATTTCTCTAACACACCATGAAGTATTACAATGTGCTAGATTTATTTTTTAAAAACTACATTTTTGCCAAAAACCTATTCAATCCAAAATCTCAAAAACTTTAAGGTACTCATCCTCTCCCTCTTCCACATACATGTATACATGTATGTATGTGTATGGACAGATAAACACACGTACACAAACACATATACATATATATGTCAATAGATTTTTTTTCCAAGCAAAAGAAATGCAAAGAGTACACTTGGGTGGCTGAGAATTACTGGTCTTATTTGTGATGAGTCAGTATCAAGAAGATGAGATGAAGATTCTCCTGTGTTCTCCCAAGACCGACTAACAGTCTTTACTGGACCCAGAAAGAGAAGGCTGTTCAGCTACAGTCTGCAATACACCTGCCACTTTCAAAGCCTTGCTGCTCAGTGAGGAAGACAGGCAAAGAGCAGGTGGAGAGGGACAAGCTCTGTGTCCCTAAAAAATGCAGACCATTTTGTAAACCTGCAATTGAGGTTCCTCCACACGCAGGGGCACCCTGCTCCTGTTGAGGAGAATGCTGCTTTTCCTATTCTACAGAAGGTGTCGTGAGAAGGCATCCACATAGTGTTAAAATATCCACCTACATCAAGAAAGTAAGCTCTTAAATATTGTAGGATTCTTCTTTCAAAACTCAGAATTTTAATTCTTTTTGAGAAAAAAAAATTGTCAAGTATTTTACTCTCCCAAGATATACTTGTTTTAAAAACTGTTATGTTTTGTCAGATGGGCATTAGACTCATTGGGGTGATCCCTTTGTAAGTTACATAAATGTCTAATCGCTATGTTATGCACCTGAAACTGACATAATATTTCTTTGTCCAAATATTACTGAGCCTTTACTGTGTGGCCAAGCCTTGTTCAAAGTCCCAAGGAAAGTGACAAAAAGCTCTGCCCTCGTGAAATTTACATTCTAGCAGGGGAGAGAGATAACAATAGATACAAAAAATAAGTAAATTATACAGTGTGTTTTAGAAAGCGATTTAAACAGAATGGACAAAAGGAGCAACATTGAAAAGATGGTCAATGAAGACTAGAAAGCTGTTATCACAGACCCTAACTTAGTAATAGTTTTTATTATTTATCTGAAAATTAATCTATTAAGAAATACTCACCAATACATGACTATTTAAAAACTAAGTTTCTCTAATAAAATTTACATTAATTAAAAATTAAATACAGAAAACAATTAAATACGGAAGTCTTAGATTTCTGTATTCAACCACCTTTTCCAAATCCACGTAACACACACTAGTGGCAACGACCGGCAGAAGTTCAGAGTCTAACGAGGCCAGGCCTCGGCATCTGTCACTGTCGTCCTTCGTGTAGAATCAGCATTTCTGACCCTTTTATAAGGAGCTGCTAAAGAGGGGAAAAAATTCCAAGTGCCTCTCATATTGATTTCTCTTACCCCAAACAAAGAGGTTCTCCTAGTTACATGATATATCATAATCACTTAATTTGTCTGACTCCTTTAAAGAAAGAACAATGGATTCAAGAAAAGGTGTTGACTTGCAAAAATATAATCATTTTGTGAGTTTTCTGTGGATTGTGTGGGTCATTTTCCCTTAGTAATATGACATATGTGGTCTACAGAGAAACTGTAAATGTAAAACTCTAATTCAGGCTGTTCCCAAGAGCCTGCGCTAAATCTGAAGCAGCCCACATCTGCAAACTCTCTGGCTGCTCCCGAGGGTGGGAAGGGAAACCTCCTCCACAGGCCTCCACTACGTTCAATGTATTAGACGTTCGCAGTTAAATCACCAACACCACCTGGCTGCGAACACTTTTTCCTTCCCTCCACAGTGTTCCCACGTGGACAGAGCCAGTGCTACAGTAAAGCTCCCTGACGGGCACTTCCTCACAGTGGACCA